>MU223453.1:2820018-2830601 GCA_018584345.1 Thuja plicata | reverse complement strand
ACCAAGAAAGGGGATCTTAAATTCTATAAATTGATTGATTAATATGATTAATGATAGTAATTGAAAAGAATAGGAGAAAGTACCAACCTTACAAAATAGCAGATCAAAGATTGTTGTTTTCTGAGATCTGTAGACTATTTCTGGAGATGCTGACAGTTGATACCAAACCGGAACATAGAGACAGACAAAACCCAGAAATATTTTTCCATTCTGATGTCATCTTATGAAAAAGGTTGACCCTGTACCACTTTTGCCAACTCAATCTGCTCAACTCTGAAAGTGTCCCTGTTTGCACAGTCTGAAAGAAATCTTAAAAGGGTATCCGGATCTGGCCTCAGATCTATAGTCCCAAACCTGTACCTACAAGAAAAATGTTTGTTTGTTGGGGGAAAGTGGTTTTCCTTGGTCAAACCCCAGTTTTGGAATTAACCTTAATATATGTAATTGAAGATTGCATAAAGAATAACAAAGAAAAACTCAAATTCACCTTGCTTGTAATGTCCTTGTGGTGGATTTGAATTCGTGGATCCAAAAGTATGCTTCAAAACATGGAATATAGAATGGAAGGATGTCTTCAATCTCTTGCTTGTATATCTCCAACACCAAGTCTTGAATGGGTTCTTGAATTTGGAAGAGGCTTGGAAGAAGGTGGATGGAGAGATCATCAAAAGGGCACTATGTAGCTTGAATACTTCAATGGCCTCCAATGGATCTCCTTCATGAAAATGGATGCTTGAATGCTTGAGAATGGATGGATGCTTGCTTGAAATCTTTCTCCTTAGCTTGCTTGAATTGCACTTGAAAATCCTTCTCAATTGCGTAATGATGCTTAGAGAAAATGACAGGAGAAAGCTCCCTTTTATATGAAACTAGGGCACAATCTTCTAAGGAGGCCTACATAGGATAATTAAATAATAATTTAAGCCTCTAACCCTAGGAGAGGACCTATATTAAATATAATTTAGGAATCAACCAATTCGGAACCCAAAACAACTGACCTGGAAGCGGGAATAGACTTTTTGTGAAGACCGACATCCCGAAAACCAAAAGTTCCTAGGATTTGGACCCTGGGACAGGGTCAAGGTCGGCCCTATCCTAGGACATGGCCAAGGTAAACCCTATCCTAGGAGTTTGACCCTATCCTAGGAGGTTGACCCTGTCCCCAGATCCCAGGATCACAGGTTAGAGACCCAGAATGCAAAATTTAGGTCAGGAAATGAAGGTTAGAAAGGCAGGTTAGGGGGGAAGCCATGTTAAGATCAGGAACCCATTCAGAGGCACTTTTAATGAACCCAAATGACTCACTCGAAAGGCTAAACCAGTATCCTATGGAAGTTCTTCCATTTTCTGACTATACACAACCGAATAGAGTCGGTAACTAGTATGTATGGGATTACAACACTTGGGAAAATTGTATAACCTGTGGAAGATTTGGTCACATTGCTGCAAATTGTATAAGACAATGGACAAGAAATCCTAGAGGTTGGAATAATCCTGAAATGACATGTTTAAACTATCATAAAGTCGGTCATCTCAAGAAATACTGCAGAGACTGAATGACAGAAACAAACACCTTTGCCAATGGAAACACCATTGAAAACATCAGAAAGATGAGAAAAAAAATGTGGAGGAAAGATACAAGTAATGATGAAGCTGGAATGAGAAATGTAATTGGCAACACCCTATCCAATGGATCTGGTGACATCACTACCCCCACCTAAGGAGAACAAGTAAGTATGGAACTACATAACACCAAGTTATATTTTGCATCAGTTCCAATCATACATAGTTGAAATACCAAATTAGCATGATTATAGATGCACTATGGTATTACTTGTTAAATTCTATGAAAACAATTTCATCGATTAATAAATTTCAAAATGCATCGGTATACATTCAAAGCTGAATTGTCTGCACTTATCGAGAATCATTGGTTAACATGTAAAAGCTAAAGTTTCTAGTGTAAACTGAGATCCGTCTAATCATATGAGCTAACAAAGTTGCCTTCACCATAAACCAAAACCCATCGGTGAAAGTAACAAGTTAGATGACTGCCCCAAAGCATCACACTGTCACCAAGAGGGAAGTTAGTGTCTTAACTGATGAATCCATCTTCACACACCGAGGAGTGGTTGAGAATTAATGACTTGACCTAGGGAAAAATTTATAAATAGATGATGGAAGGGTTTCATTTATCACCAGTGATTTGAGCGAAGTGACCAGAGTGAAACCAGAGCTAGAAGCAATAGCATTGCAGAGAAAATCCAATCTGATTCAATGCACTCCAAGCAGATCATTTATAGCTACAGAGGTTAAAGTAAGTACCAAGCATAACTGAGAACTCTGTTTATCACTTTTGAAAAGCCCTAATTTCAAAAATAATGACCACGACATCAAGAACTGATAAGTTGAAGAGAATCAAGAAGGATAAGGTCAAACTTGTCAAGAAATCTACCTGTGTAGAACTAAATTATAAGATATTCCCAGAGGTTGCTTCACAACTTGACAATGATAGAGCATTCTCACAAATACCAGCTAGGGTTTTGGTCGTTGAAGATGTGTGAGCATACATACACTGCAAAATTGAAGAAATTGGCGACCTGGAGGTTGAACAAGCTTTCAAGAAGCTATGAAAAGATGATGGCACTATTAAAGATGAGCATAAACACATCAAAGTGAAAGGGCTCACAAATTCCCTATGATTCCTGAAAGAGTTTAAGACCGAGTGGATTCAGTTAGTATTGAGTAGGTTCCACTAGCAT
This sequence comes from Thuja plicata, assembly GCA_018584345.1. NCBI lineage: Eukaryota > Viridiplantae > Streptophyta > Pinopsida > Cupressales > Cupressaceae > Thuja > Thuja plicata. The sequence continues at coordinate 2,827,839 of MU223453.1, read as the reverse complement.
AAGTTATGGTTGGATGAGCCTAAACCGATAACACAAGATGTTATTCATGCAGTCACCGGTTATCCAATAACCGATAAGGTAAAGGCATTGAAGCACCCACGCAAGGCTGACATTGAGAATAATACATGAGCTAAGTGTGATGGAAGAGGACTTAAGGTATCCACTATCATAGATGATGAACTAAAATTTGGAGCATGTTTCTTAGGATAAAAGTTCTTTCAGGAAAGCAGGATAAACAACATTGCATCTGGAGCAGTGGATACAACCTACAAGATTGTCAAAAAGGGAACTCATTTGGATCTATCAGAAATTCTACTCAAGAAGCTAGAAGAGAACTTAAAGGCAATCATAAATGCAAAATAAAATTCATGTAAGTTTGGTTCACTTATCATGTGTATATTCTTCTACTTCCAAGAATCTTTTCCATCAATAGGAAATGTGAAATGGGATACAACAAGACCAGTCACCATACATATTAGCGAGTTTATGAAATCACTAGGAGATAATTTTGAGTCAGTAATGAATGAATACTTTACTAGATTCAAGGAGAGAATGCAGAAGAGAGTAAGGATCCTCGAGCAATTAATTGAGAAATTCAAGATTGATATATGTTTCATGGTAGACACAGACTTCACATACATCAAGACTGCTATACCAAGAACAACATGACTACATGCACTTGACTATGAAGTGAACATAGATCAAGCATCCAATGAAATTGATGCATTAATAAATGATTCATTAGATAAAACACAACCCAAGTTCAACACTTATGAAGAAGCCAAAGAAAGAATCAAAACTGGCTTGGTTGTAAAGAAGATAGACAAGAAGAAGGATAAAATGGTCAGGAACTTGAAGAAAAGACTATCGGTTACAGAATAAGAAATTGAACAGAAAGAAGAAACTGAGGGACAGTCACCCATTAGTGAAGATGAGAAGGAAAGTTACTCTGAGCCTACTGAGTCGGATACACCATTACCTTCACCAACTAAGAAGCCTAGAACTACAGCTGCTACAAGGACAAGAAGTCAAACAGCTAAGGACACAAGTCCTTCACCATTGAAGAAAGGTCAAGTAAGGACCTATACGAGGAAAACTGGTACATATAAAAGAGGGCCAACTAAAAGAATAAATTTCATTAGAACTAAGGAGGACAATGAGGACACCGAACAGGATGAAGCTGTTCAACAGGAAAAGAATAAGATACCTGAAATAGTTGATGAAGTGTGTGCCTCAATTGTCAAATAAGGTACAGTAAATAGTAGGAAGGTCAAGAAATGGTTAACATTGGATTCCTTGGATCAAAATAAGATTGAGGAGGCAATCATCAAGATGATGTGCATATTCAAATACCTGCCAATTCAACTGGCAGACAATATTCCCAAAGAGCTTCAAGATCGGATATCGGCTAGATGGAAATTTGCCTTGCACACCGAGAAAGAAATCAGGGAAAGATCCCTAGTATCAGTCATGCCTCCCAAATAAAAAATGGAGGAGATCTAAGAAATGATGAAGATCCATTCCAAAAGTTTCTCACTGAAGTTGAGAGCCTACCAAGTGCTTAAAGGACATCTACTTGACCTAGACAGAAAGAGTGAAGCCAAATGGAGAAAGATACTTGATATTCCTATAAAGGATACAAGTCCCGAGCCACAAAGAGCTCTTACCAAAAATCAAGAGAACAAGGATGTTCAGGATACACAGAGCCCTGAACCAATTACCATCACTGATGTAGAATTGGACAAAGAGGAATTGGACACAACAGGCAACAAGAGTATGTATGTTGCAGATAAGATATGGCCAGACACTACTATGGACAATACAATTATTGACATCACCGATGATCCTACAAATGAAATTCAGAAAGATGAAGATGTCACTATTGCAAAGGACCAGACTGATGAACATGACACTACAATTGATGCTGCAGAGGTACACATGCCGGGCCAAATGCCACTATCGATTCATGCAATCAATATTATCTCACAAAAGGAGAAGACCCCCGATCCTGATGCAAGTATACCTGAGGACAAGGGTAATGAAGAGAAAACAAGGCACAACTAATGAAAAGAAGGACACAATTGATGAACAAAATGTCATCGATGGAGAAAAGAAAGATGGAGAAACCACCACGTAAGATGCACAAATGAAAGATGCTAATGAAGTACAAAAAGAGAAGGATGAGAAAACAAATATAGTTGATACCATATTGAAGGACACTAAAGGTGAAGCTACAGAAACACCAAAGGTTGAAAAGGAGAAATCCTCAGACAACTGACAAGCAAATACCGAGCAGCAAGAGAAATGTTAGCTCCTCAAAAGCCATCTAGTAGCACATCAGACCAAGCCAAAACGATGGCTATGGTTCTACATATAGGTGGGACATAGAAGAAGAAGAAGAAAACAAAGAATAACAAGTTGGAAGTCACATTAGATGAGATTATTGAAATACCAAAATGTGACCCAACAATATTATACTTTGAATCACTCCAAGACTATGGAGAAATCTTGCAAAGGAAAGCTTTGCAAGAAAAGATTAAGAAGCAACACTGAGATCCATTAGTTATAGAGAACATAAGGGACATTTTGAGTCAGATTGTACCTGGCATAGATGTTGATCACAATGCCCCCATTCTAGATCAACTTTCCATCCTCACCAAAGCGATCACAATGCAAAATGTTGATGCATAAAAAGCAATTAAGGAGCGAGAAGAATAGAAATTTCAATATAAATTGACAGAAAAGATCAGCCAAGAAGTGGCAGAGAACAAGGTAAAGATTTCAGATTTATCAGATCAATTAGATCCCATCATAATTGAAGTTGTTTCCTTGATACAAAAACTATGCACTTTAGAGAAGTTTACTAAAGATAACAGTGACAAGATTGCAAAGATTGAATCTGATCTAACTGCAAGTGCACAAAGTCTAACCACTTATGGAAATGCAATAAAATTTCATAATGAGAAGATCATAGAGATAAAATGGTTAAGACAAAAAATTTGGGAAGCAGAGTCACAATTCAGAGAGGAGGTTACCAAAATTCAGTCCATATTGTTACCGAACCTCACACTTCTACAGACTCACCTAAGTTCAGCAAGGCAACTTATTGCCACTCGTGAGATGTCAGTAGTAGACAACATCTATGACATACATGCATGGATTACACTAGAGCACATGGCTCTTGAACATCTAAAAGAGAAATGAGATAATATGATGGAGGAAATGAAATCCTCACACTCTCATATTTTTGATAAGCTATAGGTATACACCTTTTCCCTTACTATAAAAAAGGGGGAAAAGTAAATTGATATGTACAAATATCAAAAAAGGGGAAAAGGAAATACTATGTATAGAAACATAGCATATAGTGAAAATGAAGAAATAGTATAAAAAGACAAGTGTATAATGTACATAAATATAATATACTATACAGACATATGCATAGGGGGAGTCATGAAATGACTAAGGTATATACAAGGTGTTCATACTATAAATTTTGATAGGATTATGCACATATCTATTTTTGATACTAATGTCAAAGGGGGAGATTGATAAACATAAAGTTTTTCCATTAGTATGCAATGAGAAAACAAGTTGTATAAACTATCGGTTAAACTATACTGAAAGTCAGGTTTTCAGTTCAAACAAAAAATGCTAAGCAAGGAGGAAACCGACAAAACAGTTTTGTAGTGTTAACGGAAAGCACAAACCAAAGATAATAAACTGGAACCCGACAGAGGGAAAATGATAGAGGAAACTGAAAAGAAAACACAATGAAAAATGAGAGAATAGAGATAGTGCAACCTAAAAGACAATCAAACTGATTTTAGAGAAAACCGAGTATCAGACACCAAAAGTCAGTTACATACTGAAAAAAGTGGATCTGACTTCCACGTCAGATAAAACACTCATATTCTATTTATATAGTTTTTTTTTGTTTTAAAACCATTACTTAAGGGACATGCAACATTATTGTAATTGTTTTAATCAGTCTGACTGATTGAAAACATGCAGACTAGGAGATCAAGGTCAAGTTGTAAACCTGTGATCATAGAGTTAGTTTTGTTATTCATGAAACTTAATTAGGTCAATCTATCTTCTAAATAGATGTTGTAATCATTCAAAATAATAGATGAGAGGATTAATGTAGCCAATGAGGACATCTATGGATCAACTAAGAGCTTCAAGAAGCAGAACAACAAAAGATGAATTTGGTTATCAAGAACCAAGAACAGAGGCTACCGAGCAACATAGGTATTAATCAATCACAATAGGTGATACATTTATACATGTGAATTGTAATGGATCTGTAATCAGAAATAGTTAGATTGCATACACTTAGGTCAATGAGTATTTTTTTCTGCATTATAACAAGTATTTCAAATAGAAGAAATCCTTTCAAGGAAGGTGGATTTAACAATCCTATTGTAAATCTCTTAACCGAGTGCACACTAAACAATGTTGCTAAAGATCTTAACAGAGTAGATCTTAATTGGTCTCCACATAATACTCCTAACAGGGTAAATCATCAGAAGTGATCAAATTGTAAGCCTTAACCAACCCCTTCCAATCTACAGATAGTGAAGCTTTTGTGGGTGCCATCCCCTCTGCATTTTTTACCTTCTAACAGGGGTTTTTTGCGATATCATATCATGTGTTACGAGTCAATTACTTTCATGAATGTTTCTATGAATGTTTACATGTTTGATAAAGTTAAAGAATTGAAATGTCTTACATAAAGATAGTATAGAACAGATGGTTGGATAAACAATTGATTACATAAAGGTTAAAGGATAAAAGAGATAAAAGTTTTAGAGGTACTGATTCACCCCTCCCCTCTCAGTACACACTTCCCATTATTTCAAACATGATGTGTTTCATGTTTCAGTCTTGCAGAAGTATATATATGATGAGTCTCATGTGATATAATGGGATACCTTGCAGGTGGATTCAGACAAACAACTGGCTTTGGATCCCATTCATATATTGGCTTGACGGATGTTGGGCCTTTGAGGCCAAGAGCAGGACCAGGTTAGGGTCCAGTGGGATTGTTATGACAACGTTACAACTTCTTGCGAGGATGCAACACAGATGAGGTCAAAGTTCCCCCATCTCTTTGATGAACTCCAAGAGGATGTTCATGCCTAGAGGGTGTGGATGTGAGGCCTACCCCAGCCCATCATAGATTAGCATTGCATTTATTTTCTATACTCTATAGTTGATACTATTTTTTGTTATAGTTGGACTATTGGGACACATGTATTTACTATATGGATTTGTTAAATCTTTTGCTTGTATACATCACCTGATTAGGTAATCAGGGAACCTTTGTGATACTTTATATTAGAGATGCAGATTTCAGTTTATGATTTAGTTTTGATGATGTATTACATTGAATTACTATGAAGATGTTATCATGATGTAAATCAGCTTAGGAAAATCATGTTATGATTATTTAATTAAATCCAGATGTTGCTTTAATTTCAAAGAGATAGTGTATAATGCAAGTGTTAATGCATGATTAATTTCATTATGATATATATGATGTTTTATTGGACCTACTGATGTGTGCAATGAGTGTGCAGGAATAGTGACCATGGTACTAAACGAGGATTCATGAATGAACTTATGTTATCACTATGATGCTAAGGTCCTATCTATAAAAAGAGACATGGACCTCGTTATATTGTGTTTTTATTCATAAAAGTGTGAAGCATGATTGTATTTAATTTAATTTAGTAAATGTGTAAACAAGTCATGCTTATGTAATATTGTTGTGTCACTTGAAACATGTGCACTCTATGTGTTAGCATGGCTAGTAGATGTGACTAAGTGTAGGCTTAACTCTAACCTATGGGTTACCTAGTGTAGTACCCAAGCTTACCTTGAGTTAAGAAACTTCTATATGGGTCAACTTGACTTGGAATTCGTGAATTAACTTTTGGTAGAGTTTAAGAGTGTCTTTAGGGATCCCAGAGGGTAACTAGGGTCAAAAATAACTACCCCACTTGGTACCTTAGGGGTTAGGGTTATTTTTTAGCCCATTAAGATCCTTTAAACTCATTTATGACATCCCTAAAGTCATCATTTTTAAGAGTGGCGAGTTTGGAGAGTTGGAAAACTTTGGTTAAGACATCCCCTCTTTCCTTGTTTGCATTTAACTCCATTTATGAAGAGGAGATGCAAGTGGGAGATGGGATGGGTTAGGGTCTCTTCCTCATTAATGAGGTCCTGATATTTTAAGGAGAAGGCCTATATATGGAAGAGTTTAGTGGGAGCTTGGGTTGTTCAACCACTCTCTACTTTTAGAGACTAGTTCAGTTTAGAAAGAGAAAATGGAGAAAGAAGAGGATTTGAAGGAAAAGCTCTTCACAAGGCACCATTGCTTTTCCATAGCTTGGATTTAGATTGGATCCTTAGAGTAGAAGTAGTTTTAATGTTGTTTATACATGTAAAATTTTAGAGCTTCATTAACGGAGTCTTGTATGTATTTGTTTACTCCATGCATGTTTCTTTAAATTCATGATTATGTTGTGTTTCATTTTGTGCTTATACTTGTTTTGGGAGTCTTTAAGGCACACTCACCCTGGGAGGGAAGAGTAACCTTGGAAGGGTGATAGGTTGAGACATCAGGTAGTGTAGAGTCTCTCATGTGTGGAGGGATAGACATAGGTGTTTTTGGCCCCATGATGCCAAGCAAGCCTAAGGGCACCAGAGGGTCATAAGGATAAGTTTTGATGGCTGATTGCCATTGCATTTATATCTTAAGGAAGTTGGCTTGTTAAAGTCCATGTGTGGTTCACTTTCATTATTTTTTGCTTTGGCTTCTCCTCCCAAGTTTTTCCACTATCACCCCATTTTAGAGAAGGCCTCTTGGAGACCTTCCCGTTGTTAAGCCATGGGAGGGAATTTTCTTGTTGTGTTGTTGAATGTGTGAGTATGTGTATTCCTGTTTGTTCCTTGTTCAGTTCTGGATCCCCAAGCTTGGGGGTGGCCTTGCAAAGGCCTAGGTTGGGAGGTGAGCCTCCGTGGTCAACCTTTCATCTACTTACAAGTTTAGCTGGAGCTCCTAGAGGGTTAGATGCAGTCTTGGTGAGATTGAAATCATAAATCATATCAAAGAACCTCTTCCTTAGATTATTGTTGTTCTTGGTATATTTTTTTAAGAGCAGGGTTAAAAGTTGTATAAGGATCTTTTTAATAGATTATAAGTGAATGATAAATAAGGAACCTTCACATTGATTGCAAAAAAAAAGTATTCAGTTATTAATGATGTATATTTTCCTCCTATATTTGGAGTATGTAATAAAATAAGAATATCCCTCCTAATCATTCATATTCATATTTCCCAAATTTATATGGATCTTGTTTCAATGAGTATTAGAGGATTAATTTGCAATAAATGGGAGGGGCATTAACTATACAAATTTAATCATTGTTTTAAGGTGTATTAGGAGGAAATTTCAATTTAGCTTATAGATTAACAAATATGGTTAATTTTCCCTTCTTACTTAAATAAATAAAAAAATGTATACCTATATGCTTAGAACAACATATTCTTGTTATAGAAGAAACAATTGAAATGGATACTTCTATTTAGAACTTTATGGGATATCATTTTATTGTTTTATTTTAATTTTTTTAAATATATTTATATATAGTAATGGTACATATATAATCACAATTTTAAATACATCAAAATAGTATGCTCAATGTTTTAACCCAATAAATAGAATTATGCTTGTTTATACTCTATCCACACACACACACACAGAGAGAGAGAGAGAGAGAGAGAGAGAGAGAGAGAGAGAGAGAGAGAGA
>MU223453.1:2804860-2819420 GCA_018584345.1 Thuja plicata | reverse complement strand
ATATATATATATATATATATATATATATATATGAAACATCATTTTACATAAACCTTGTTTTTTTTTAAAATAGTTATTATTAAAATTATAATATTTCGAGTGGGGAGGGCCGAAGCCCTACCCTGACCCCCTTCATGCTTCCCCGCGCGTGGGCAACTTGCCACCACTGTGTAAACATAGTGGTGGGAGAGTGGCAGTCGCGCTCATGCTCGCCCCCATCCACTGTGTTCACACACTGGGGAGGGGAGGCAGCGCGCCACCCTTGGTCCCCACTATCTCCCCCATGTTCTATCTCCAGCGGTGGCACCACCCACTGCAGACACCCCACCACCTCCTCTTTATCTGCCCCACCTCTCTAAGAACTTCCCCCGTCTATCCCCTTCATCCCGCACGTGGCCTCTGAGCCGCCGCGTGGCCCAAAAAAAGACACCGCCTCTTCTCTTCTCTGGTTCGATTCCAACCCTAATTCTCCGTGATAAAAAAAACATAGAGTTAAAAAGAGAATAATGCATAATACAATATTAAATAAAAATAAAAAAACAAAATGTGCATAGTGAAGGTGGAAATAGAATTTTTAGTGTAGGAGGGATGGGTATTTATTACGTTTTCTTTTTGGATTTGATTTATTTAAAAAAAAGATTAGATTTCCTTTGGAACTCAAATATATTGTATTGTAATTTACAGTTGAAATTATTGACTTTTTGAATCTAGAAATATCTAGGACTTTATCATTAGTTTTATGATTAATTAAAAATGGAGTTAAGATAAGTTTATTTTTTTGAATTTTGAATTTATGTATTAGAATTAAGTTATTAATAGAATGGAAATTGAAATATATATTTAGAAGTATCATTTTAAATTTCCTTTAATGTGACTTTAATAGTTCTTAAGTATATGTTTAATTTTTTTAATATAGAAATGAGTTAATTATTTTAATAAAACATTATTGAGCTTAATTACATTGGTATCTATTTGATGTTAGATTTGAACTTATTGTATTAATTTAAAAAGGGTTTAAATTAAGTTGTTATTTTGTTACAAGAATAATAAATGTATTAGAGTTTTAAATTTTAAATCTTTTAGTCTAGTATTAGAGCCTTTAAGCACACTTTAAATTTAACATAATCGATTCAACATTTAAATCAAATTAACATTCAAATCAGCTTCATCTATTAGATATATTTTTGTGAGCTTATTATTCTTTATTTCTGATAACATTTAATGGGTACATAAGTTATCATGATGAAAGATCATTCTAACATTCAGTTAGCTTTTGGTCAACCCTAGTCGGGCTTAGACAACTATCTTACTGATCGAAATTGTTCAAGTTCTAAAACATTTTAATGACCATCTTGAACCTTCTCATATGAGCATTTTTATGCGTGCAATTATAAACTTAGTCAAACATAGTTATCTTTATCCTTTAGGAAAAAATTTCGTAGTTGTGTTTTGCCCAACTTTGGGCATGACAAATTGTTCTCTCATGACTTCAGCCAAGTCATAGTCTTCATTCTCCTTTATCATCATATGAGTAGTATGAATAAAATCACCGGGTATACTATTCAACCTACTAGAATAATACACCTTATAACCAATAACCATAAATGCATACTTTACCTCAACATCTGAAATGTTGTTCACTGTCATCGCACGTCCATCCCACTTGGATTTAGTCAATCTAATCACTTATTCTTTTGGAATGGTGTGAAGAACAATACATTACCTGTTGATCATAGGCCAGTTACAACATGGATGAGTTCCTTTGTGATTTTATGTGGTCGTTCTAGCCACATGAACTGGTCATGAATTCTGCTCATAACATATCTAGTTTGATCATCCTTAAATTTATTGGGGTAGCTATCTGCATGATGAAAACCATTTTCTGCTATACGTTTGTGCTCATCTTTCAACACTAGGTTATCATCACAAAATGTCTCATAATGTTCATGTATTTCCCTTGATCCTTGGTATTCCAATTTACAATGAATATATGCTCTAACATCCTCTACACGTAGAACACCATAGGGCACGCTAGTTAGGGCACCCACTAGGTCATTTTCTATAGATTTGAATGGATGTCTCTTAAATTTTGGTCATGGTCTCTAAGTAACATCAATCAATTTGGGGGGTATGAAACTTTGGTGAAATGGTGGGCCTTCTTGCCTATAGAGCCAGCAACCAAGGTTCAAATCTGCACAGGGTCGCTCTTTACCATGTTAACAATTGAGAGCCCTTACCTTGAACCTTGATGAATGAGTGGGGCTTCTTTCCTATAGAGCTTACAACCAAGATTCAAAATATTTAGTTGATCGATTCAAGGAAATTAGATTTCAGGGTCCAAGTAGATGCCTTCTTTGTGAAAATCATTAAGAAACCATAGACCACCTTCTTCTGGGATGCTCCTTCTCTTCTCATATTTGGACATGGCTATGCTCTCAACTAGGATAGAGATCGACCTTTCCTAGGAATATCTCAGACCTACTGCAATCATTTCCACTCCTTAAAAGAGGGAGTATGTAAGGCTCTTTATGGATTTATGCTCCCTCGATCATTTTATGGGAACTATGGAAGGAGAGAAACATGATAATTTTTCAAGATAAAAAGATGGATTGTAACCAACTATTAAACAAGATAGAAATCTCAATCATTGAGCTAACAAATAACAAAATACTAAACAAAAATAAAAAGGATATGCATGGATAACTTTAAGAAACCCCCTCATAGGAAAAAGTGTAAAATCCTGGCAAATCCTAAATTATTTTAGGGGGGAATTTTTCTCGGTGAAGGCAATTTTTTTTTTTCCAAATTAGGAAAATAAAATAAAGTTGAAGGTGAATTTTTTCCCTGCTGAATGAAGATTCCATAAAATCCCAATGAATATTAATGTGGGGGAAAACATATATTATATGAGGCGAATGATTTTCTTTTGAATTAATAAATAATAATATATGAGGAAAATGATTTTTTTGAAGGGAAAAAAAAAATATATTGGCAACTTTTATCTACCGTTTGAAAATTTATTTATTTTATTGGCTAATTTTTTATTAATTATGGGAAAAATAAATATTTTATTGGCAATTTTCAAAGGATGGGACTCGTCATGTGGGCCAATGCCAAATGACAATTTATTAGAGATGTAACATTGTAATTAATGCAATATCATGTCCAACGAATATCACCTTTATTTGTTGTGAATATCACTGATCACACATGGACACATAACATAACATCCATCTTTTTATATTGTTAAATGTATTATTTGAGACCATTTGATGATCCTAGATCAATGGCTAAAATTTAATTTTGGCCCAAATTTCTTGAAGGAAATAGAGTTTTGCAGGAAGTCACCAGAATGATGACACATATCAAGCCTTAAGACTTGCACCGTAACCATGATCGTTGATTACTACTGGCTATTTGTTTACATGGACGATGGATAGTGCAACTGCAACTTGTAACTCGTAACTCAATAAAAAAAATAAATGCCTTGTCAGTGAAATTATTTAACTGCCATCCACTCAACACACAGATCAATGAGTAGGACATACTAACGATATTACACATGCATTTATGGGAAATATTTACATGTAGATATGAAAAATTAAGGACAATGGATTTAAATCTCTCACACGCATAATGCATTTATGGGAAAGATTTACATTAAAGACTAAGGACAATGGATTAAATACGATTAAAGAAAGAATAATTAATTGCTAAGTATTCGTGATTACTATCAATCAAGGGGTCATGGCTATTTATAGACAATCTGGCTTCTTTCTTCATTTTTCTTTTGGTAGATTAAGAGTCAGAGCTTCCAGTGGGTGGAATTCTACCTCTGGTTTTAAGGTTTAGGTTTTTAGGCTATGGAGAATCAAAGATGGACACACCAATCCGTTTGAGATGCACATCCCCATATGACCAGAGGTCCTTTTTTGGCAATGTCTTAGAAGAAATCCTCACTTCTGTTTGTAAGGAGGTTGGTCGCGGCGCTTTTAAAAATTATGATATGTTGATATTATTGGGTCGAGAGTTCCTTGAGAATGTTGACAGTTACCATGTCTACATGGACATTATGTCCCATTTTTTTGCATCTCTCCTCGACCTCAGAGGACAAAAGGTGGATATGTTGATGCTGCTGAGGAAGGTTTTTAAAGAGAAATTCCTGAAGGATGATGTTGATGTTGCTATTTTTGTAGAATTAGGGGTGGGGATCCCTTGGCCAAGAGATATATCCAAGCTATTGGAGCCAGGAAGAAATGTGGCTAGACAACCCTTTCTGTTGAATCTCAATGATGAGAAAATAACGCGACATAGGAAATGAGCGCGACTTGGGAGGGATTTTCTCCAGAAATGGTTTTTCCTTGAAGAATTGGACGAGCCAGACTACACATGGCTTGAAGTATTCTCAAAGATTATCCTCTCTAAAAAATTCTACCTAGACAAAAGGGAAGATGAAGATCCCTAGTTTACCCATTCCCGTTACCCTAGTCTTTTGACAATGGACATGCAAAGTTTCACTTTTTTGTTTTTCTTTTTTATACCGATACTATTGTAGCACCGGGCCACTTCCAGTTCCCTTGAAGGCTAGTAATAGTAGTAGTTTAGTTTTTTTGGGATAGTAGTAAGAACCTAGCAAGTTACAAGTTTGTAACCCTGAACCCCCTCTTTTTCACATCAAAATTTTGGAGGGACTATGAAAATTGTAAATTTTTTTTGAACATATTAATGGAAATTTTGCAACTTAATTTTAGTTTTCCTTTTAAGTTTTATGGATTTAACGATTTCAGTTTCATTACTTTGTACTTAGAATCTTCTTTGTTAAAATATCGATTGGTCTATTCTACTTCGACTGTATCTATGTATCTATCCAAATAAGGGTTTCTATGGACTATGGCATTGGTCCAGTGGCACTGGTCTACTGTTAGTGACCTAGTACATTTCTGGTTTTTACTCTACAATGTAATTTTATGAAAAAAATAATAAAAATTTTCCAAGTTCGTTTCAATTTTATTTTTATGGGTACAAAAAATGATTCTTAGACTTCTCTGTGATTACAATATTTTAATTAGTTGCTTTATCTATGTATTAGACATTTAAGTATGCTTAAGTAGAAATAAGGAAGTGATGGATTAGCACTTCAATTTTTAAATCTGAGATTCTAAATTTTTAAAATGATTAAGTTTCTTTATCAGTATAGAGACAAAGCAAGTTTTGTATTTTTAATATTTAAAAGAGTTTTATTATTGTTTTTAAAATGGATGGTTTCCATAGTTCGTTGTGTTTTTTTCTATTTTTTTGTTATATGATTAACCAAGTTACCAAGCACTACCAGTGCCCTTGTTGTAAGAAATGTTTTTAACTATTTTTTAGGGATACTTCCTATTCACACAATTTTGTATTAAATATTAAATATAAAAAGTATGTGGTCTATATTGATAAATTATATGTCAAATTTTCCAATGTGTCATATCGATGTGTGATAATGTAATTTTGATTATAATACAGATAGAAATAATCAAATTCAATTCAATGTGAAAGTCTGAGTTAAACATTACTCAAAATATAATTAATTGTTAAATATTTAATTGAATTTAAATTTAATAAATATAAAGACAGTGACTGTCAACCATTGGATGAGCACAGATCAATGGTGTACAGTGAATTTTGGGCTGGAAGGGAAAAGAGACCCTATTTTTTGTAAACCTACTCCGAAAACAAGGCACGTGTAATGAATTAACCCTAAACTAAGTATAATTAAAATCTAAATTGGACTAAACTGTAAAACTAAACATTTAATAAGTTTAATAACTAACAAGTTGAAGTTGTAATTTCAAATGATTAAGTGACACGTGTCATAGTGACATCATATGACCGGCCAAAAGTTAATGGGACCCGTGACAGTGTGACATATGATAGTGATTGCCAACAACCGTTGAATGAGCACAAATCAACGACATGCGGTGTATTTCAGGCCGAAAGGGAAAATAAATCCCATTTTTGCAAACCTATTCCAGAATCATGAAACATGTACACTCACACAATCGGTGTCATTTGATGATGATGTGTGAGGTGACTAGGTGACTACGAGTCTACGAGTCTACGTATGACGTACTGTACTATTAACAAGTGACAAGCCAAAAGTAAATGGGACCCACTACACATGATAGTGACTTCCATGACCGTTGGATGAGAAATGTATCAATGACCCAAGGTATATTTCAGGCATATTTGGTGAGCGGTCACTTCTTTTTGCAAATGTCCCATGAAAACAGGGCACGTGTCATGAATTAACACTCAACTAAGTTTAATTAAAATCAAAATTGGAGTAAAAAACTAACTTAATTTTTAATAAGAAATAAGCTCAACTTTACCTCAGATATTTGTAATGTCAAACAATTATGTGACATGTGTCATAGTGACCTCAGATATCTGCAGAAGCAATAAAATTTAACACGAGTGAGGAGTCATGACTGATGACTTAGTACTCTTGATTGTACAATTTTAACCTAAGATTTTATATTTTCAGTTCTTACTAGTATAATGTATTGGAGATTCATAAAAGGGTTACATATTCTAGGTTGAGGATTGAGGATTGAGGATTGCAACAAAGTATTTCAACTCTTTACCCACTCACAGTCTACACAAATTGAATTTTTGGGTAAAATCCTGAACACCCACGTCCCGCCCTTTAAATTTTTCAAATCTAGTGGTTTACTCTTTATATTGTAGTCATAGAATTAGGGTTGAATTTTCAATCAAGCCTGTAAATTGTAGATGTCACTTGTGTATAATTTTTTTTAATTTTCCTACAAGTAAATAGTAATACCAGTATACCATGGTCCACAATGGGAAAAAAAATACCAAGACTACAGGTAAAAGGAAAAGAAAGGAAACAAAGATAATAGACTTCCACAAACTGGTTAAAACACCAGGTTTCACTAATGAATTTCATGATATTTTGTATCCTATTATCCATGGAAATAAGGGAATCATGGAAATTAGATTTGTACTTGAAAATAAGTGGAAAGATCCAATGAAGGAATCAAAATTTTGTCCATTTAACAACATGGTAAAGCAAAGACAAATAAAATTGCAGTGCAGGTTGTTGGGTAAGCACGCATGGCATTACCTCAAGTATTCCCTCATTCAAAAATTATCATGCTCTGCGCCAAAAATTATGATGAAAATATAAAAGCAATTTTCAATAAAAATACTCAGGAGGAAATTTTTTTGATAAACAAGAACAAATTTTCTAGTCTATTGGACCTAGGGTTTGAAGCACAAAACTCAAATGTACACATTGACCTAGGAAAGCTGGCAGAGAATTATGAATAAATAGATGCAATACAGAAAGATTCATATATTAGAGGAATAACAAGCAGTTCTGGTTTGGATCTAGATCATAAGCCTCCTTATGATTATGATATTTTTGTGCAATGGGTTCAGGATAGTAATTCCTTGCTAGCATTTTGTTTGGGATTGGATAGTAACAAAGAAGTGGGTGCTAGCATTCTTGAAATGATTTTTCATATTCATTGTGAAAAAGATAAAGTAAAATATAATTTTATTGAGCACATTGTTCATTGCATGCAAGAACAATTACTAATGGTTAAAAGAGGTTCAAAGAAGACATTTAGGTTTACAACCTACTTGTGTTATCTTCTTTTAGCAAAGCATCATGCAATATTTCAGATAAACAAGCTTCAAAGTCAGGTCCAAAATGCAATATATGAATGGACACCTGAGATAAGGATGAGTGATAACAGAAGAAACTATAACAATTTTGTAGAATTCTTTTTGGCACCAATGTATCACAAAATTATAGGCACTCTATTTCCTAGATTTCCTGTGTCTTGTAGAGATTGCATTCAACTTGGAAGTGAAATACAATTGGCTGACTGGTACTTCATGAAAGACTAAACTGTGTTAAGGTTTTACAGTTCAATGGTAGAACCCTACAAAATTCCATTTCATGTTACAAAGAGGGTATTTACATTGGAATATGTTTGGCAGATTGAGAGAACAAATGTACTATTTAATGGTCAGCAAAAGAAAATGATATTTCCTTGCCTTTCTCATTTGGAGGGTTTACATTTGAGAGAAGAGGATTCAAAGTGGCACATGCTTTTTTTTTTTTCAATTTTTGCTTTGCTATTGACAGTCACTGGCAGTATGATCTACTAAACATAATTGGAACAAAGCTTAGAGCGAATTGGAACTCTACAAGAAAATATCAACATGAGAGTATACCATTGATAGAAAATTTTAAAAACATGGAGTCCTGGGACGAGGTCAAAAAAGAGATGGAGAAATACGCCACTGAAAATAATATTTCAATACAAGAATTGTCATCACAAATTATGGCATTACACAAATAGAAAGGAAAAGTGCAACACATGACATCCTACAATTTCTACCAGGAAGTTTCTCAACCATCTACAAAAGTTATTTCAAAACACCTTGCACTTCAATGTAAAGATGGTAATTGGACTGCAACCAAAATCTCAAATTTTTGGGAAATGAGGAAGAATCTCGGTGAGCCAAAGACCTCTGTAGATCTTTATGATTTGGAGGAGGATGAAATATCTAGAATTTTTGGAATGAGGAGCATCTAGCTGAAGCATATCACAATGATGATGATCATCAAGATAATGAGGATGAGCGGGATTATGTGAATCCCACATCCACTGATGTATATTCAATTTCTACTGGAGTCGATGTGTCCACAAAAAAAAATATGGCAAAGGGGCAGAGATTGTAGAAAAAATGGGTTTTCCAAATAGGGGTGGTCTAGGTCCCACAGGAGAAGGGAATTGGTATCCAATTGCCACACCCACTCCACCAAAATGTGGTGGGACAATAGTAATTGGAGGTTCATCAAAAAAAGGTACTACTCAGTCTCATACCCTTGCACCTTCATTTGTTCCATCTTCAAATCCAGTTACACCTTTTCCAAGCACTCAGATTCAGTCTGAATCAAGTGCCACTCCCACTGGTGGGGATGGCATGGGTAGTACTAATGGTCCTAAAAGGTCATTAGTAGTGGAAAAAAAATTAGTGGATCCCAGAGGTCAAGGCAATGTAAAGAAGCAAAAGGTTATGACAACAATGCCAATGGCGTCTATGACTGTGAGTCCAATAATTGCCACACCTTTAGGACAAAACCCTTTGAATAGTCCAAAAACTCCACTTGGAATGGATCAGGGTGTTACTGTTACTAATCCTCATGGTAAAATTATTATAACCACATGTGGAAGCTCGTACATCACTACAAGTTCTATTTCACCTTTCAAACATTCAATTGTGTCAGAAAACCCTAATTTTTGTTTCAATGATTTTCTAACTAACTTTGAACAAACAAAAAATAGAAATAGACAAAATACTAAGACATTGAAGAGCGATGCAGTTGATGTAGATCGTGATGCAAAACCTACATCAAATAGGTTATTTCCCACATATGACCCAAATAAAGAAATGATGGAGTCCATGGTTGTTATTCCCCCAGCTAGAGATAACAATCCACCAGAGAGTTAGATAGATCCATTTGAATTTAAAGTTAGCACCCTCCAAATGGATTGATCCAAAATTAAAAAATGTGGACAAGATAAATGTGCCAAAAATGACCAACCAAGTGGTCTACAGTTTAGTGATGAAATTGGAGAGAGAGAAAGGAAAGCTTTAGGGCAAAATAGAAAAGTTACAGGAAGACCTGGAAAATGAAAAGGCGAAGGAGAAAGAAACAGATAACAGGTGTAAAGAATTACAAAAAAGGATAAAAAATTCATCCTCTAATGAAGCAATTGGACAAAAATAACATATGGAGGAAGGACATAAAATTGTGAGGGAAAAAATAGAAGAGAGCAATAAAAATCTTGAGGATGAAAAAGCCTCTTCATTAAATTTATACAAAAGCGTAGAGAGTGCGGCACATGTAAACAATAACTAAAAGAAAGAATTGGAGGATGAGAGGGTAAAAGAAAAATAGTGGGAAGAGGAAGAAAACCAGTGGGAAGAGGAAGTAGAGAAAATAAAAAAATAGAGTGAACACCAGTTGTCAGAATTGAGAGAAGAGCTAAAGAAGGCAAATAATACAATTAAAACTTACA
The DNA here is from genome assembly GCA_018584345.1 of Thuja plicata. Classification (NCBI taxonomy): domain Eukaryota; kingdom Viridiplantae; phylum Streptophyta; class Pinopsida; order Cupressales; family Cupressaceae; genus Thuja; species Thuja plicata. The sequence goes on along the minus strand of MU223453.1, from coordinate 2,809,314 downwards.
AAAATAGCTTGAATGACCAAGTGAAAAATATAGTAAATCAAATAAAAAGAGACCTTTGGTGGAAAATAAAGGTGATTGGTGATAGGTTGTGTGATTGGTTATGAATTGAATGAAAGCCTTAGAGATGTTTTGGGAAGCACAAAGAGCACATTAAGAAGAACAAAAAAATTTGTCAGAGAGAGAAAACTGCAAAACAATTTTTGCATAAAATCAACACAACTAGTAACAGGCATTTGGAAAGCAAGGTAATTCATGACCACATTCATAAATCAATAAAACCAAACTCTGTCTTTCAAAAATGTCAGAAACTAAAGGAAGTAGAGGAAACTCTTTCCTTATTTGAGATAAATCTCGCTAAGATGAATCAAACAACAACCGAAATGATAGGTCTTGGTTTACTGAGTCCTGGTCTTAGTAACTCATTAATGAATTTCATTGGAAGAGAAGCTTACAAAAAGGGTTGGAGGACACAATGAGGACTGATTTAGGCAAGCTTCCTCAGGACACAACTCATGAAGGCATTACAAAGTGCATCAAACCATTGACAAATTTGAATGCAGTATTGGAAGGATCATTGCTTTCAATTCACTCTAATAAGTATGAATGGCTGACGAGGTTGTAGGTCATTTACTATAACTTGACAAATATTGACCTTCCAAATGATGCAGAATGGAGGATACTAAACAAACTGGCATAATCATCTCATCAATCGTAGTAAGTGAAAGTACTTTTAGTTTCAATCATCTCTATATTATTTTGCTATTGGCTTGAATTAAGTTAAAAGTAGCAAGTTTGAACTTTGTTTTTTAGCAGGATCAATGTAGCAGATGCTATAATGCTATTGCTAATTTACTAAACCGGCCTGTTAAATGCAGAAATGTATAGTTTTAGAGATATTGTACTGGTATTGACTCTTACTAATTTTTATTTTGAGACTTCACATTAGGAAAATCAACCTGAAGCTATTGTTTCTCCCTTGTTTCTATAAAAGGGAATTCAAGGTCATTTGCTAAGGGTAATTAAATTGAAATTGGGTATTGACTCTTGAGTCATAATTCATTGTCAATTCACTTTTGCAAATATAATCACATAGAGTTGTGTTCTTACTACTATTAATGAATGAATTATTACATTGTGTCATATTTGTAAATAAATTAACAAGAATCTCTATTTCTAAGAATTGTATCATATAAATTGCTATGTTTTCAAAAAAATAAAAAAAATTTAAGAATTGTACCCTATGAGATGAATAATGCAAATGAAAAATATTATTAATTTTAGAATTCATGACATGATCAACCACATTCATGTTTTTGACATTGGAATATGATATTATACATAATTGATGATGAGATATAGAAACTGACAGTAGACTACAACAAAAATTTTAATAAATACATAGGATGTGCTACTTCTACAAAGGTTCAAGTTGCTACATCATATCATTATCAGGATCCTCAGATTCATCGCCATCAACTTCATAGCTTCCTTGGTTCTTCAATATGTTTTCTTCACTCTGCATACCTCCGCTTAACTCTAGCTCAACTCTAGCATTACCAGTACTAGTACATGAGTCAATGACAGTCATATCATTGTCTTTGGCACTCTCACTTTGGTTTGAAATGTTTGCCAACCCTCTTCTCTGACATTTCTTCCTCCATAATTTCAGTGCCATGTCGTAAGGAAAAGTATGTCAGACTTCATACCTGGATGTAGAGATCCTGAAGCAATTTTCTAAATTCTTGTCTTTTTTTTTTCTTAGCTTTGACTTTAGGAACATCAAACCACTAAAAAATCTCTCATGCTCCACTGACCCCAATATTGTGGTCAGATATAAATCAACAAGCTTGAAAAATTATGATATTGAATCAATCAACATTTCCCTCTCAGCTAGATATTTCCAAAGCCTTGTTGATCCATCTTCATGGGGGATTCGCATAATATCATATTATTCCCTCATTCTATGTGAAAATGACCTGATTGCTCTCTCAAACAAGATTCATCTAAAATTCCATTTAGAGTTACTCCATTTGACTCTTTGGTTTTGCAAAAATGATCTATCAAAGTTAGTAGCTTAGTTCGATAATCTTTCTGTGGACACCCTAAAATGGACAGGCTTGCGACTTCACATTAAAAACACTAATTTTCATCTATTAATTAATGGTTTTTTAATCATAAATTAATCATCTATTTTCTTCTAAATTCATTTCTCAAATCACCTAATCCAATTTCCAAAATTAATTAAATAATTAATTTTATTTAATTAATTAAGCTTTAATTGATTAATTATCATTATTTAATTAATTAAACTCAAATTCCTATAGTTTAAATCCAAATATTTAAACTTACTAATTAAATTCTTCCAATTAAATTAATTTAATTTCATCAAATAAAGCAATTCTTAATTAAAAAGAATTCAATTATCTCACATGTTGAAAACAATTATTAAATAAATGAATTAAATGCTCATTTATCTTCAAAGAGATAACTCCAATTAGATCACATGGGTTACTCCACCCATCTCTCCAGTCCACATGGGTAACTTCACCCACCTCTTCAGTTCAAAAAGGCAACTCATAATTAGCTCTTTAGTTAACCAAACCCTATCTCCTCTGTACCAAATGAAGAGGTGGAGTTTACTGAGGACCTCTCCTGTTCCTTTTGATCTCAACCATTCATCTCCCCATCTCTAGGATTGATCTCAACCGTTCATTTCATCACCAATTCCTATATAATAAACCCTTCATAACCATTTGAAGGATCCAGGATTTCAAGCTCTCGTGCGCTATTACTCCATCAATTTGGTTCTAGCATTTAAAACATCTTGCAATCACACACACACATTTCAATTATCAAATTCTTGACGCTTCTCAAGTCATAGACGCTACCCTGCCAATACTGAGCATCAAGAACAACATTTCAGAAGGAGTAGAGAGAAATAATAGAAGCTTCAAGCATCATGGGGTTCGTATTTATTTGTCTTCCTTTCTCTTGTTTGTACATTTTACTGCTCATGTTTTTGTTATTTGTTTAGTAGTCATTATATACTTGACTCACATTCATTTGTGAACCTTTGCTACTAACCCTCGCCTTTGGAAAGCTGTGGGAACCAGAGTGAGAGGTGTACATTTTGGTGAACCTGACATGAAGAAACAACCCAAATATCTCTTGTAGACGAAGAAATGAATTGATCAACCACAGCCGTACGGTCGTAAATTTAAAAATTGCACTTTTCTTTGACATTTGTACTATTTCACAATTGCTAGTATTTTACCACAATCGCCCATACTGTGCCGCAATCGACTGGTTTAATACCGCAATTGATTATAGGCTTTCACAGTTATTCTGTCCATTTCTTGTCTCTGACTTTTGGTATTTTGTCGCAATCGCCCGATCCGTGCTGCAATCATAATAATTTTACCGCAATCACAAGAATTTTATCGCAGTTATCTGATCCGTGCCGCAATTGATAGCACTTTGCCGCAGTTGCCAGTTAATTACCACAATCGATAGCACTTTGCCGCAGTTGCCAGCTAATTACGACAATCATAAAAAAATTACCATAGTTGCAGGAAGATTGCCACAATCACAACAAATATTGCGAGTATCAGATCCAAGTCTTCTGCCCATCTATGTTTTAATTGACATTCTTTTTGGTTTCTGTGCAGGATTGGATTGAAGTCATCAAGGACAAAGGAGGGTAAGTTTTGGTAAGCACCACTTCATTTTTTCAAAAGTTTCACATATTCTCATTTTTGCAAATAATCCTTTTTGGTACTAACTTGTTTAAACAACACAAACTAAAAGGAATTCATTTGTCAATTTGGGTTTAAAAAGAACAGTGCTTGCAAAACATATTACACCTCATATTTCAGATTTGGGCTTAAAATTGATGCGAGGATTAAAATTGAACAAAGGCAAAAAATCTTTCAGTTTGGTGCTTTAAAATTGAACAAGCAATCAACACCTACTTTTTAAGCTTAAAATTGAACATTCGTGCTTGTATGGTGGTGTAGCTTAGTTCACATTTTAAAATTTGGAGCTTAATTGATTTACCTCGTGTCTTGAGTTTTGGGTGCACTTGCACAAACTGTTAGATTACAAAACTTTATACTTTTTTAGAAAGGCCTATCCGGGGAATGCACTTCTTCCTCAGAGAATGACCTTAAATCAGTAATCCTTCCGATCGGTATATAAACAAGGTGCAAACCAAAGTTCCATCTTATCTAGCCAAGCTCGGGCGAGGCGTGTTGATGATAGTCTGGATTGGGTGAATATCCCTAAGAAGCTAGCATGATCAACTAGGCTCTTAAGTGAGTCACGCATGTACAAACTGATTGGAGAGACACCACAGACCCTTACTACAACCTTGATTAATTAGAGGCCAACCCGTTTTACCTCCGAACAGATACCTTATTATAGTGCAAGGGGTTGCAAAATTTCCCCCCAAGATT
>MU223453.1:2762486-2778825 GCA_018584345.1 Thuja plicata | reverse complement strand
CTACTAAAAGAAAAGCATATAGATGTTTCAATTTGAGATTAAAGAAGATAATTGAAAGCACGCATGTTAAGATTGATGAAAAGTTTATGGTTCAAGAGAGATACTATGATTATGCACCTATGATTGAGGATGAACCTAGACCTAGGAGAAAAGATACTGTTATTGAAGAAATGTTTGATTGCATTGATGTCTCATGCAATGACCTTGAATCAAGCAGAGAAGAATCACAGATTATAGAAAAAGAAGACACACCTAAGGTTCCAAAATTCACATCTAGATACCACTCTAAATATGACATCATTGGAGATCAGAGCAGCAATGTTTTGACTAGATCTAAAGAAAAAGGTCTAGCAATGGATGAAGAGGTATGTTTACTTTCACAGATTGAACCTCTAAGTGTTGAAGATGCTTGTAATGATTATGATTGGAAGAATGCAATGAAAGAAGAATTAGATCAGATAATCAAAATGATACATGGGAAGTGGTCCCTAGACCCAGTAACAAAAATGTGATTGGAACAAAGTGGGTATTCAGAAACAAGATGAATGAAGATGGTATAGTAGTTAGAAACAAAGCAAGATTGGTATGCAAGGGATATGTGCAGAGATAAGGAATAGACTACAATGATACATTTGCCCCTGTGAGCAGACTGGAAGCCATAAAGTTGTTCCTGGCATACGCAACATTCAAAGACTTTAAAGTTTATCAAATGGATGTAAAATCAGCTTTTCTAAATGGTGATTTGAGTGAAGAAGTCTACATTGAACAACCTGAAGGATTTAGTCTTTCAGATGAACCAGACATGGTATGAAAATTGAAGAAAGCACTCTATGGTCTTAAACAGGCCCCAAGAGCTTGGTATGAGAGACTTGATGGTTATCTTAACAAGATTGGATTCAAGAAAGGAGCAGCAGATTATAACCTATTCACAAGAGAAACACTTGATGGATTATTGTTAGTTTCTATATTTGTTGATGACATTATCTTTGGGGGTAATGCCAAGCTTAGTAAAGCATTTGCAAAAGAAATGCAGAATGAATTTGAAATAAGTATGATTGGTCCTATAAAATATTTTTTGGGACTAAATGTAAAGCAAATAGATAAAGGTATATTCATTAATCAGTCTAAATATGTGAAGAAAATACTGAATACTTTTCAGATGGATGATTGTAAGTCAGTATGCACTCCCATGATAACTGGAAGAAAGCTTTCAAAAAATGATGACTCCACAGTAGTTGATAAGACATTATACAAATCTATGATTGGTAAACTCATTTATCTAACTCAATATAGACCTAACATATCTAATGCAATTGGAATTGTTGGAAGATTTGCAGTTGAACCCAAGCAGAGTCACCTAATGGCAATCAAGAGAATATTCAGATATCTAAAGGGAACTATAGACTATGGTTTATGGTATCCTAAATCAGAGAATGTAAAGCTTCATGTGTATATAGATGTAGATTGGGAAAGTTGTATTGATGACAGGAAGAGCACTTCAGGAGGAGTAGTATTCCTTGGAGATAGGTTGGTTTCTTGGATAAGCAAGAAGCAAAACTGTATTTCTCAGTCAACAACAAAAGCTAAATATGTTGCAGCAGCATTGAATTGTTCAACCATGGTTTGGATCAAGCAGATGGTTAAAGACTTTGGCATTCAGGTTTATTATCCTATTGTTATTCATTGTGATAATACTAGCACTATCAACATGTCTAAGAACCCTGTGATGCATGCAAAGAAAAAACACATAGAGATCAAGTACCATTTATTAAGAGAAAAGGTTGCAGACAAAGAAGTTAAATTGGACTATGTGAGCACCAAAGTATAGTTGGCAGATATTTTCACAAAGCCCTTATCAAAGGATACTTTTGAGTATCTTAGGGAGAAGTTGGGAGTAATTCCCTCTCCTAAGTCTGCTTAGAAGAAGCAGCAAAGACATCAGTCATTAAGTGATTGATGAATGGTTGAATACTCTACTTCTAGAGTAGTACTTGTACCTAAAAGGACTATGATGACCTTTGCCATTGATGTCAAAGGGGGAGTATATAGTAAGGATAAGTATGTACTAAGGGGGAGCATATACTCTGGGGGAGTATATACATGGAACTAAAACACAAACAAAGGAACTGCAACAATTTAGAGAAATCTTTGTTGAGGATATTGAGAAGATTGTAAAAGAAAGAGGACACCATGAATAGAGGATGTTTTTGATATCATATGTTTGCATCAATGTCAAAGGGGGAGATTGTTGGAGATTTGATTCTGAGAAGTTGATTGATTGTATGTTTGTCATTGATGACAACATATAATACACAGTAGTAATTCTGTATGTACTTATCAGAATGATGATATGAAGATGTGCACGGATAGATACATGTTTTTGACATGTTTATTATGTTATGTTTATACACACAGACCCAGATATGATGTTTCAGTAAAGTTATGTAATTCTATTATTTGTAGTTACAGTTCTAGAAGCGTAACAGTTTAGGGCTGACGTATATCACATGTTTCTTGAGTTGCGCCTATCTTCTATATATGCGTGTGTATATTTATGATTATTCATGAGTTGATGATATTAATCCAAAGGTGCCAAACATGTTTCAAGAAGATTGTAAAGTTAGAGTTGAATTGGTGAGGCCGACTTAGTGAAGCATCGCGTCTATTTGGTTTATACTTGCGCGGTTGTAATTATGCTTGCGTGCTTAGTAGAGCTGACAAGGATGTTATGAAGAGTTGTCTTATAGGTCCCATGATATCATACTATGAGGAAGATACTTATAGCAAGTCAAAGGTGACATGCTAAGGGTGAAGAATATGAAAAGAGAAGAAAGATGTACAAAGTAGATTATCAGAGTTGGTTCATTCATCAAGATTCTATGTGAAGAAGAAGTGAAAGATTGCAATACACTAGAACTTATCAAGACAATAGGTCTACTCTACAGTTCATCATCAAATATAGTGCATATCTATTATATAGAAGTTTGTAGCCTTCACCATTTAGCAGTGAGCTTTTGGACAGTGAGTCCACCACCCCTAATAGGGTTACTTGTAAAAGACTCCTAACAGGGTTTGACCCTTAACCAATTCACTATACTTATTGCATTGTATTGTACAACTCCTAATAGGGTTGAAATATCTTCTAACAGGGATTACTACAAACAAGTATAGTTTATTGTGGGTGCTAATTCCCACTAGGGTTTTTACCATTTGGTTTCCCTGTAATCAAATTGTGTGTTGAGTTCTATGTTATCTGATTAAGCATTTACTTTGTTGTATTCTAAAGTTAAAGAAGTAAAAAGAACTGAAGTTACTGATAACTGATTCACCCCCCTCTCAGTTATCCTTTGGGACTATTCTAACACATAATACAATTCAAAAAGCTAAAGATATCATCCGATCCTTTGAGAATTGTGTTATCACACATAACTTTCAGGAGACAAATGGCGTTGCTGACTGGGCGACCAACACAACTTGTAAGGGTGACATGGTTGTGCAGTAGAATGATGGAAATGACGTGCCTATTCAAGACAAATTATTTCTTGATAGAGATCAGTTGGGGAGTCGTTAGCAAAGTAATCATAAATGGTAAGTATCATTATGTTCATTGATGCAGAGGTGATGTGTATTTATTACCTATAGAGGTGTAAGTACCCAATGGTGATTGCGAGATGGATTTGGCATGCTTTCTGGGTCTTTTTGGTTTTGCAAAAAAAGAGGTGTGCTATTCATTTCAGCATTGCTAGTAGTCATAACAAAAAAAATAGTTTCAACCAAAGGGAAAAAATGGGCGGAAATAAGAAAAGGGTCAAGCCTGTTAAATGTAACAAGTGGAGAAAAAACCAAAGAGTCTGGAAGATTTTGAAAGATGGTGGGTGGCTGTGTATCTAGAAAGACTCCATGGCTGTAACCCTTCTATCACGAGGATCTTTTCGAAAACTTGGAAAGAGGGTAAGATTTTGGTGGGTGATTAGTATATGGAGGTTATGGAGGAGATCATTGCAAAAGCTACTGGTATGGGTATGGATGGTATCAAGTTCTATAGAGATAGAGCTATTTCTGACAAAGCATGGGAGAATTGTTTAGAAACTAAGAAAGAAAAGGCCAAACTGGTCAAGGTTGATGCATCCTACCATAATCTGAAGCACATATCCAGACCTTGGAGGTATGTTCTTTATGTGATTATCAATTATGTTACGCTTGATGGTAGGTTTACGAGAGCATATGGACACCATTTTATGTTACTAAACCATTTTAGACATGAGGTGAAAGTCAATTTGCCCTATTATCTACTGAGCTCGTTAGATGCTACCATTACTAGCTTGCAGAAAGATTCGAAGGGTGATCATGCATCCCACCAGGGTTTTATGTTGCTTATCTATAAGGTGCTGAAAACCAAAAAAGTGGAAAGGCCTTTGGAGAAAAAGATTCTGAAGAATGAGGAAGATACAGAGGGGGATGAGAATAATAGTATGTATGAAGAAGAAACTGAAGATAGTGAAGAGGATTCAAAGGGTTATAAAACCCCTAAAATGAATAAAAATGGCACATCAACAAATAAAATCCATAAGAAGCCCTTTTCTGAAGAATCAAAAATGGAAAAGGACACTGATGATGATATGTTGGAGGGGAGTAAAAAGAAAAAAAGGGAAAAAAGTAGATTAAGAGGAAGATTTAGGAAGAAGAAACAAAAATAGAGAATGAGTCTGATGAAGTGAAGGAGGAGAATAAGGACTCAAAGAAAAGGAAATGTGGGGAAGGTAAGGAGAAAGTTAAGATCAATCGAAAGAAAAAGTACTCCAACAAGAGGAGAATTGATTTGACTTCAGAGGAGGAAGATGTGATAGAAAAAATAGAGGAGAACCATGAGGAGGAGGACAAAGGTGAAAACAAAGAGGATAAAAAAGATGATAAGAATGAGGAAAAAATCCCTAGGGCTAATAATAATAAGTAGGAGGAAGATATTACGAAGGGCAATAAGGAAATACGAATAGAGAAAGAGTCTGTGCACAAAGATTGTGGCTACCATGATAATGTGGATATGGCAGAGTATCAAAAGCTTGTGGATACTAAAGAGTGCATTGTGGGTTTTAATGGTATGGTGAGTAATTTGATTGATGATAATGCTAATTTGAAAAAAAAAAGTTGAAATTATGAGGGCTAAAATTAATATTTTAAATAGTATGGGTATTGGGGAAAAAACTATGGCTGTTTGTTTGGCAAAAATGAAAGAAGCTGTAGGTAACTTAGAAGCCCAGGTGGATTTTGTTAATAAAGTGGGGACAATGGAGAGACAAATTAAGGAAATAAAAGAAAAGGAAGAGGAGGATGATAGTGAAATGTAGATGAAGAACTTGAAAATCAAGGTGGAAAGGTTGGAGGGAATGGTGAAGAAAATTGGGGAGCAATGTTTGATGAGTCTAAAATCTTACACTAGCCATGCGTAGATCCCAATGGATAAGCTTGACTAGGACAATAAGGAGAAGGACTATAGAGAGATGAAGGTGGCTACTAGCCTAGGTACTCGTACAAGAGAAAGCACAAAGAAGATTAGTCCAAAGGAAGACAAGGAAACAAAATATTTCAAGAACATGGTTAGTAACATGCATGTTATGCTGATCGAGGCCCAGGAACTTGTGCAGGGCATGTAGCTTTCCTTTTTTGATTTCTTTTTTGATTTTTTGTTGTCCCTATCTTTCTTGTTATTATCTGTGGGATTTTTTTTTGGCTTGGTTGTTGGATGGATGTTTCCTTTCCTTCTTGGGTTCCTCGGCATGGTTGTTGTTGTTCTTCATTGGATATTTGTATTAACTCTTTTTAGGTTTCAGGTCCTTGTAAAACCTGTTGAACTCTTATACTTTGTAAAGGTTTTGGGTCCTTGTAAAACATTTTTTTACTTAATCAAAACAAACTCATGTTGACAAAAGTACCCCATGTAAATCCTTATAAGGTGATATGGCCCAACAAAGGCCAAAGTGTATTGGTGAATGAGCAGACATGGGTTGGATTCTCCATAGCAGGGTATAAAGATAAACTCTTGTGTGACATCCTACCAATGGATGCTTGCCATTTGCTATTAGGAAGGCCTTGGAAATTTGAAAATCAAGTAGTAAATGATGGGAAGGATAATTCTATAACATTTAAGAAAGGAGGCAAAAATTTCAAGATCCAGTCTTTGCTAGAAGAGGAAGAGCCACAGTCCAAGAATCCTAATGTCATGTTGTGTAGTGGAAAGGAGTTTGTGAGGGATCTCAAGGATGATGAGAAGGAAGGGTATGCTATTATGATCAGACCTAAGGAGAAAGAGAAACCAGTCAAGGATCCATTGCCATCAGAGGTACAAGTATTGCTTGAGAATTATAGACATAGTGAGTGATGGCACTCTTGATACCTTACCTCCTAGAAGGGTAATAAATCATCAGATAGACTTTGTCCATGGTGCATATTTGCCTAATAAGGCAGCTTATAAGCTAAACCCTGATCATAATTTGGAAGTGGCAAGGAAGGTACAAGAACTCTTGGATTAAGGCTTGATCAAGAAGAGTATAAGCCCATGTGTAGTCCCAGTTGTGTTTGCATCCAAGAAGGGAGGAAAATAGGGACTTTGCATAGATTCAAGGGCTATAAATAAAATCACAATAAGGTATAGGTTCCCTATACCTAGGATTGAGGATCTCATGGATTGCCTTGAAGGGGAAATGTACTTTACCAAGTTGGATTTGAAGAGTGGTTATCACCAAATTAGGTTGAAAGAAGGGGATGAATGGAAAACTACATTCAAGACCATAGATGGGCTATATGAATGGCTTGTGATGCCATTTGGCCTCACAAATGCTTCGAGCACATTCATGACGCTCATGAATTAAGTGCTCAAGGAATTCACATGGAAGTTTGTAGTTTTATATCTTGATGATATACTAATATTTAGCAAGACAAAGGAGGAGAATATCAAGCATGTAGAGGTAGTGTTGAAGAGATTGCATGAAGATAAGCTAGCTATCAATCTTGAAAAATGTGAGTTGTTCAAGCAAGAACTAGTATACTTGGGCTTTGTAGTGTACAAAGGGTCCTTGAAGATGGATCAAGACAAAGTTGTAGCCATCTAAACTGGCCACCACCTACCAAAGCCACTGAGGTAAGAATTTTTCATGGCTTATCCCAGTTTTATAGGAAGTTTATCAGGAACTTTAGTGGTATTTGTGCTCCTTTATTAGATACTATATAGTCAGAAAATGGAAGCACTTACATGGTAGACTAGTTTAGCCTTCTGAGTAAGTGGTTTGGGGTCATGTAAAGTGCCTTGAATGGGTTCCTAACTTTGATCTAGCTTTATCCCCCTATTCTACCCCATTTCCACTTTTTCCAACCTATTTCTGGCACCCCAGCCTGAAAAAATGGGACTTTGACCTCAGGGTCAAGGTAGACCTATTTGGGTCAAGGCTGACCTCAATCTTGACGTAGGTCAATGTCAAAATCAACCTTGACCTAGCTCACAATCGACCTTTTCCAGGCCCGGGGTTCAAATTTTAGAATCTCAGGGTTTCCGAATGTCGGTCTTTGGAAAAAGTTAATTCCTGCTTCCGGGTCGGCTATTTTGGTCTTTGGAACAACAAATCCTAAAATATATTTAATATGGGTCCTCTTCTAGGGGCATGGGTCCAATTGAAATTTAATTTTCCTATGTCAACCTCTCTAGAATATTGTGCCCTAGTTTCATATAAAAGGAAGCCTTCTCCTCTCATTTTCTCATAGACTAACCATCATTATCCACAAGTAAGAATTTTCAAGACTTGAAGAGTGAGATCCAAAGGTGAAGAAGCAAGATTTGAAGCAATCTAAGTAGCCATTGAAGAATTTATCCATTCTCAAGCACTTATCAAGCACTCATTTTCATCAAGGAGATCCATTGGTGGCCATTGAAGGATTCAAGCTCCATGGAGCCCTCTTGTTGAATATTTCTCCATCCACATTCCTCCAAGCCTCTTCCAATTCAAGAACCTATTGAAGATTGGTGTTGAAGATCTAAAAGAAATTTATTGAAGACATCCTACATTCTACATTCTATATTCTACATCCATTTGGTGCATCCATACTTGTGGGTTCAAGGATCTGAATCCTCCACAAGGACCTTTTACATGAGCAAGGTGAATTGTTTCATTTACGTTGTTTATTTGTGAAATTTCAATTACATATTTGAGGTTAATTCCAAAACAAGGGTTTGACCAAGGTAAATCCATCCCCCCAACAAACAAACCATTTTTCTTGCAGGTACAGGTTTAGAACAACAGATCGAGATGGAGATTCAAATACCCTTTTCGGAAAAATTTTGAGATCCGAAAATAGAATTTCACTCTTAGACTTTTTAGGTTGATTCTACCCTAGGGAGCAATCAAAAATTTTGGTCAATGGTGACATTGAATTGAGGGTACAAATAAGAACTATGTCAGAATAGAAAAATATTTTTGGGTTTTGTTTCTCTCTGTGTTTCTATTCCAGATCTGGTCTTAGATTTTCTAGAAACTCAACACAGGCTTCAAAAAGTTAGTATTCTTCAGATCTGCAATATTTCAAGGTTAGTATATTTCTCCTATTCAATTCAATTAAGGTTATCAATCTATCTAAATCTATGTCACATTCAAATCCATATATCGGGGTACTTAAGATCTTCCTTCTTTATTCTTGTTTCTAAATGGTCAATTCATTTATGCATTGATCCTTCCTTTTGGCTTAATCAATTTGGATCTTTCATTTGCATATCTAAGGGTTGAAGGAGAGCATCTTATTTACCCCCATAACATATTCAAATGTAATGTATTTTATGTTAAATGATCCACTTTCATAGTTCTTTCATTTTAGATGTTACAGATACTATCAAGGGTGAGGTCAAAGCTAAGTTTAGGTGGACCTTAGAAGCAAGAAAAGCCTTTGAGTTGTTGAAGAAACAAGTAGCCACTCAACCTATCCTACAATTTCCTAGTTTTTATAAATTGTTTACTATTGAATGTGATGCAGGTGGGATGGTAGTAGGGGGTGTGTTGAGTCAAGAAGGTAGGCTAGTGGCCTTCTTTTGTGAGAAGCTAAATGAAGCTAAGAAGAAATACTCTTCTTATGAATTAGAACTATATGCTTTAGTTTAGTCCCTTAGAAAGTGGAGGCATTATCTATTGCCCAAATGATTTGTTGTGTTTACTAAAAACCAAGCCCTTAGTTACATTAATACTTAGGAGAAACTAAGAAATAGGCATTTGAAATGGATGGAGTATTTAAAATTTTTTACCTTTACAATAAAGAACAAGAAAGGGCAGCTCAACAAGGTTGTAGATGAACTAAGAAGGAGGTTGCTGACAGTCCATGTAGTCCAATTTAATAGCATTGGCATTGATAGTTTCAGAGATCCCTACAAGGCAGATGAGGACTTTGGGGAAGCATACAAGGTGTGTGTTGATTTTTAGAACTATTTCCATAGCAAGTTCTTAGAGTTTACTTAGCAAAATGGACTGTTATTTAGGGGTAACTAGTTATGTGTGCCAAGAGGTTCTATGAGAGTGAATATCATATAGGAGAAACACAATGGGTGTTTAAGTGGTCACTTTGGGAACACAACCTTGGAGCTTGTGCAAAGGTTCTACCATTGGCCAAAGTTGGTAAGAGATGTTACCAAATATGTGGTGTAGTGTGTTGTATGCATGAAAGCCAAAGGATGAATAAGTAATGCAATTTTATATCAACCTTTACCAGTCCCTAATAGGCCATGGGAGTGTGTGAGTATGGACTTCATAGTAGTTCTACCCAAAACCAAGCAAGGATATGACAACATTTATGTAGTGGTTGACAGATTTAGCAAGATGGGTCATTTCATACCCTGCAAGACTACTAATGATGCTAGCCACATAGCTTATTTTTTCTTTAAGGAGATTGTGAGGATCCATGGTCTTTCCTTAAGTATAGTATCAGATAGGGATGTGAAATTCATGAGCCATTTCTGGAGGACATTATGGACTAGATTGGGTACCAATCTTTCTTTTGGTTCAAACTATCACCCTCAGACTGATGGCCAAACTGAGGTGGTCAATAGAGTTTTGGGTAACCTATTGAGGTGCCTAACCAAGGAGTATGGTCAAACTTGGGATGTGGTCATTCCCTAAGAAGATTATGCATACAATGACAGTAAGAACAAAATGATAGGGAGAAACCCATTTGAGGTAGTTTATGGGATGCACCCAAGAGGTGTGTGTGAGCTTAGGGATCTTGGAGGCATGGAGTATAGGGGTGTTCATGATGAGGACTTCACTCAAGCCATGAAGGAGATCCATGAATAGGTCAATCAGACAATCCAAGACAGTCAAGAAAAGTTGAAGGCCAAAGTTGATGAAAAGAGGAAGGACATTCAGTTTGAGGTAGGTGACTTTGTGATGATTCATTTGAACAAATATCAGTAATAGAAGGGTGTCCCTAATAAATTTTAGATGAAGAAGGTGGGACCTTGCAAGATCCTAGCCAAATATGGGGATAATGCATATAAAATAGACCTACCTTCAGATTTGAGCATATCTCTGGTGTTCAATGTACAAGAATTGATCCAATTCAAAGGGTAGATATCAGAGAATGGTCAAAGTAGTCAAGGGGTCAGTGGTGATGTTGAGACTATTGTATTACCTCCAAAGCCTCAGTTGGAAGCAGACAGAGTTCTAGACTCAAGAGTCAAGAAGACTACAAGGCACAAGGTGTACATGGAACACCTAATCAAGTGGAAGCATAGGCCTGAATGAGAGGCTTCATGGATTGCAGAAGTAGACTTCAAAAAGGTGGGCATTTTTGAAGATTTGTTGTCCACAAGAGTGACATAACTTTCCTTTGTGGGGGAGTATGAAAGGAACCTAGGGATTCTATTTCGTTTTTGTCTTGTAGTGGTCCTAGCCAAACCACTAGTGCAATAAGGGGACTAAATAAGTCCTAGTGTGAAATGTGTGAGTTTAGGATGCCTTAATAGGTCCTTAGTTACCTTATTTGTAAGATTGTCCACATTAGGTCAAATAGGGTGTTTTATGCATTTTTATGTCAAATTGGACAAGCAAGGGAATTGAGGTCCTATTTCAATGTTCTAACACCTTAGATAAGAATTTGGTTAAGTTTGGTGGACTTATGACCAAGTTTGGATAGCAAATCCAAAAAGATGTAAAAGTTGTCAATCTTGTCATTGACAACATTGACAACATTTGTTGCATAATTACAACTTCAAGCAATTGGTTTCATAACTGTCTGAAACCATTGATTTTGTGTCTTGGTAAATTACTTAAGGCCCTCCTTGACCTTTTGAAAGGGTTGGCTTGTTTTTGTGTGTGTACGGACTAGGTAATAGCAAGAACAATCACAATTAATGTTTTTTTGAGAAATTGGTGTTTTAATGGATTGAATTGAATATTGTAGTCCATGGAAGTGTTAGATTAGGTGTTTTAAAGTGTTTTTGTGGTGTTGGATTTTAATTTTGTAAAATTCTGGTTAGTCTTGTAAATTATTTTGTTTTCTGTCCAGTCGTTGGTCTGAACCAAGCAACTGGTCAAGATGGGGTCATAGATACTCTTCCCACCATGGAATCTGCATGGGACTTTGGGATTAGGGGGATGACTCAATGTAAATATTTTAAATTGAAGGAGGGGCCATGGAAAGCATGGGAACTATTTTTAATGTGATGCCCTAGGTGAGCCAGAGTTGCATGGCGATGGATCAAAGGAAGTTACAGAGCTAATGGAAGTGATTGAAATCATTCACTGCTTCAATCAGTGATTTTGGAGAGGTAGTGTGGTGTGTGGAGGAACCCCAAATCTAAGGAGAATTTTGGGTGAGGAGTTTGGTGTGCCAAGAACAAGTTCTTTTGTGCAGACAGACTTAATGCTTAGAAACCCTGATTTTTAGGCATAATTATAGGAGTCACTATACGGTCACTTTTGGGAAACAAGACCCAGAAAATATTTAGTGTATTTACAAAGGGTATCTTTATCCATTTATAGTTTTTCAAATTGTTAAGGAGTTTTACAATTTATTGCAGAAAAAGAGCCTAATTAGGCCTAATGCTTGTAGCCCTATTTTGGGTGAGTTTGGATTTGTTCTTGGAACTCATTTAGGGTTTTAGTGAAAAAGGTGTTTGTGGACATTGTATTGGATCCAATTAATAATCTAGGAGACTACCTCTCCATATGGAAGATATTTGGATCCATTTGGATCAGTTTATGAAGAAGGGCAAGAAGAGCACTATGGCTAGGTGTTGAAGCAATTTGGTTTTCTTGTTGGTGTACTCAAGTTGAAATTGAGTGGGATATTGAGAGGGGGATCCTTGAAGGTTAGGGTTAGTGAATAAACCTACTTAGGATAGATAAGAGGCCTATTGAAGACCCTATTTGAGGATAGGGTAGGAGAGAAAGGCTTGTTGTTACATCATTGCATTATCCTTCATTCTAGCAACAGTTAGTAGATGAGGTTGGCAGATAAAATTGTGTACAATATAAACATGCATGCATACCCATGAAGTATTATCTACTACTGTAACCTTTTCTAAAGACAATGCAATAAAATTTGACTCTTTAATTTTTGCCTTTAGATCCTCTTTTTCAACCTCCGCAAGACAACTTGCCCATTCCCATCCACTATTTGTTGATTAGTGACTGCTAGGATAGTTACAAACTTTTAGAAAGTGTAATAAAGATCTCAATGATGGGTAGTATTTCATAGCACACCTTCTACTCAAAATATTAAATACAACACTTAACTGAACAAATTTTTACATTATTTCTACTTCCAATGCTTTTCCAAAACAAGCTTCAATAGAGCCTTTAACTTGAGCAGGCATTGTCTGCATATTCTGTTGAAATTCATATAATTATGCAATCTTAACATGTAGAGGTTCATCCTTTGTTTTCCATGTTATCACTTATTTTTCAACTCCATCTATGGTTTTCTTTTCATAAAGTTTACCCATATGCTTCTCTATGGTGTCAATTTTTAACTGCAACCTCTTTTCCTTCTTATTTATCTTGGTGCAAATCTTACATTTGCATTCTATTGGAGGCTGAATTTCAAGTGGATTGTCCACTGGTTCAAAGAATGGATACTTTGACACCCATTCTATTTTAAAATTCCTCGACAATTCCCACTTCCAATAATTTTTTGATTCCCTATCCTTCTTTGAATTTTTTTTTATTTTCTTTTTCCCTGCACCATCATCATCTTTGAGATTATTAGTATTATCCAAGTCGATTATATCATTATGGATACTTTGGGTATTTAACTGAAAATATTCTTCAAGTTCATCATGATTTGAGATATCATGTTCGCCTACTTCTTCAATATGTTGTATAGTTTCAGGTTGTGAATCTTCAAAATCTACTTGTGATGAAGTGGCTTCCCAATTTTAGATAGAAACATTTCCAACACCACGACCAAAGTACGATGATAAGGTTATTTTCTTTTCTGACCTCTCTTGGCTTTCCCCACTTTCAGGAGCCTTACCCATATTCTTGTTCAACATCTCCATTCTCCAATGACTTCCAGTGCAAAAAAATGTTAAATTGTTGTAGAAGTGAGAACAAACTATAATATATATAACTATGATTCTGGATTCATTGTCCCTAAAATCATGTCTAAGGTCTCCCTGGTCACCATTGTTTGCTAACTAGTTACCACTAAATAATAATCAACTCAAAATTATAGAGTCACAGCATAAGTATCACTTACCTTTGCCTCAAATTAAATTGTAGTCATGACTCGCCAATGCAGTATGTAGTTGCACTCAATGGTCTGAAAATTCATTATTGATCAAATAGAGATATCATAATGTTTTTATACTAATCCTTATTTGGCAAATTTTGTGGGAGGTATTAGGTATACAAATATTTGGCAAAGTCCGCGTAATTATAAAATGTCTTTTGTTATTTTTGAGGTGATTATGGGTCGTCCAATACCTTTGTATGATTAATAAAGTTGGAAAAACTACATCGGTTTGAGACACGCGTCTGCAAAATGCCAGGCAAATTTGGGGCTGCCTATAAATATATAAGTATAAAACTATTGGCAAATATAGGTTATCGATTTGGGGTCGCTTAGAAATTATAGGCAAATTTTTTAAATTTATTGGGACCAAAAATTATATTACATTGGTGATAATGTGTACAAATTGAAGAAAATTAAATAAATCAATGGGTGATGGGCTTGAGTGTTGGACCCAATATTAATAAATTTTGGGCAATAGGGTCAATCCAATATATGCAAAATATTTGCCAATTTCTAGGTCGCCAACATGTAACATTCACCAAATGGTGAATAATCACCACTAAAAGATAATAAATAGATGGATTGGTCTAAAAATCCCTCCGTATATTGGTTCTGGGGGAACCTCTTCCTCTCTCAAATGTGCCAACCATAAATGGTAACCACTAAAGTTTGGCTGGTTTAAATTCAACTTTGATGGAGCTTTGAGAGGAAAACCAGGCAATGCATGCATTGGTTGTTTTATCCATAACTCAGAGGGTAGAGAAGTAGCGAGGCTGGAAAAATATATAGGCAAAGAGAATAATAACTAGGTAGAGTTATTGGCCTTAGTGGAAGGCTGCCTCCTGTGCAAAAGTTTAGGCATAAAAAATATAGAAATAGAAGGTGATTGTGCAATTATAATCAATGCCCTTAGAAAGGGCTCTCTCCTTAACTAGAGACTTGACTTGATATTATCAAGAGCCATAGCTCTATGCTAACATTTTGATAAATTAACTTTCAATCATATTTATAGAGAATGAAATTAGAAAGCTGATGAATTAGCTAATCAAGCTATTGAGAAAGGTTTGCAAGGATAACTATCTAAAGAAGGTAAATCAGGCACATGAAATTAAAGTTCAGTGATCTAGGAGTGGTATAATTTTATAAGCGATAAAAGGATAAAAAGATGAGATAAATGGTCAACATAAATATATCCATCTCAAATGGTATGAAACATGCAAAGCATTCAAGTATGCAGGACAAGAACATTATAAATACTCTAGAATAAATTAAATATCATATAGTATAATTTAAAATGATATAATCAACTTATAGTTAATTTAAGATCATAACATCAACAAATATTGGAAGAACAGGTAAACCTTATAAATTTGTCACATTGCTTTAATCAAAAAGAGGAAATCCTAGGGACATATACTCTAAGGGTATGTTTGAATTAACAATACACTTTAATTCAAAACTAAGGAAAATGATTGCCTCCCTTGGCAGTTATAATAACCTTAATAAACAAAAATAAGATAGCTCACAAAGGATACAAATGATAGTTAACATAGCCTGAATGAAAAGCTTTATATTAGGTAATTATGATAGTTTACTCTCTTTAGCCTTGTGATATTTTGTGACCTAAAAAATAAAAAATAAAAAAATGACGGTATCAATTAATGAGTCTTAATGCCCTAATGCGTGCCATGAGTATAATCATATCAGTATCATTATTAATTATTTCATATTAAGCTAGCTGTGAATGGAAACTCTCTAGAGGCTTTTGAACCCACTAATAAGAATGTTTTAGCACATCTATTTTATAGAAGCCTGATTTCACCATCTAACACTGGAGTAACCTCTAAAAAATAAGGAAGCAATAGATACCCACATCCTGGTTTTTCATGTAGAAGGAAATAGGAAAATGACATTTAGTGGTAGCATCCATCCTGGAAGATGGAATCATATCCTTAACCCCTATGATGATCTTTTTAGGAGATCCATTGAGAGGATTTTTAGTGAAGAAAAATAAGACTTTGAATTCACTTTACGAACGAATGGAGAAATCGCAGGCACATTCATTTCCTATCTATTCCTAGCTAGGATCCCCAAAAGCGATAGAGTGTCCCTAAGAAAAAAGGTCTTCACCAACGATATTTTGCTGGGTCTGGAGCATGCAATCTATAGTGTAGATAATAATCTAAAAATCCCATACCCGAAGGCTTACATGAGAGAAAATATTGGAAGATTGGTAGAAGGAGATGATAATCTTTGACGGCCAATAATGACACTCCAAAACAAGGAAATCTTTGATGAAAATTGGGTTACGGTAGAATGGAACTGTAGACACCCTAAAATGGACAGGCTTGCAACTTTACATTAAAAACACTAATTTTCATCTATTAATTAATGGTTTCTTAATCATTAATTAATCATCTATTTTCTTCTAAATTCATTTCTCAAATCATCTAATCCAATCCCCAAAATTAATTAAATAATTAATCTTATTTAATTAATTAAGCTTTAATTGATTAAATTACCATTATTTAATTAATTAAACTCAATTTCCTATAGTTTAAATCAAATATTTAAA
>MU223453.1:2736244-2762386 GCA_018584345.1 Thuja plicata | reverse complement strand
TCTCAAGTCATAGACGCTGCCCAGCCAATACTGAGCATCAAGAACAGCGTTATTGAAGGAGTAGAGAGAGACAATAGAAGCTTCAAGCTTCGGAGGGTTTGCATTCATTTGTCTTCCTTTTCGTTGTTTGTACATTTTATTGCTTGCGTTTCGATCATTCGTTTAGTAGTTATTGCTTAATAGATTTGCATTCAATTGTGAACCTTGGCTACTAACCCCAGCCCTTGGAAAGCTGTGGGAGACCGGAGAGAGAGGCGTACAGGAACATATATTTTTTACTCAAATGGATGAGGGTTTCTCTGATCAATGATACGACATGGTCATGTAAATACCTCTAGGAGGAAGGTTATCAGGTCCCTACCTTTATGGAGAATGTCAAGCTAGACAACATTCAATTCATAGCCCTAGTCATTGCCAAGAACTGTTGGTAAAAAGGTGTTAAA
Source organism: Thuja plicata (assembly GCA_018584345.1). Taxonomy (NCBI): domain Eukaryota; kingdom Viridiplantae; phylum Streptophyta; class Pinopsida; order Cupressales; family Cupressaceae; genus Thuja; species Thuja plicata. Next base: position 2,761,943 of record MU223453.1, on the reverse strand, counting down.
AATGATGCTAAGGGAAAAATGGTGATGACCAAAAATGAATAAGAAGAGGAAAATGAGGAATCAGACGAAATGATAATCATCGAACACAAATAGATACAGGAAATGAAGACTCATAATGATAGATATTAATAATTCTTTTATATTTTAGCAGGTAATAATAGGTCAATAGACTTATTTTTTTTGTATATAGTTGACGTACATATAATTCCTAAAATATTAAGTATGTAATAGAAGTTTAAATGTCTCTCTCATTTTGTATAGATAGGGAGTAGTTGGCAGTCTCTCAAGGATTAGAATTATCGACATTTATATTTCAACTCTCATGATTATATTTAATTAAAACTGGTATTATATAATTGTTGTTGGATGTATGACCGATTAAAATAAGTCCTTCCATTCCTAAGATTAAAAAGATTAAGATTTCATGTTTCCAGAAGTAGAATCATATATAAATTTTAAAGGAATACTCCTTGGTAGATAAAATATTTTTACCCCTTTCTATGACATTTTTGTCAAATAGGAATTCAAATTTAGGTTTGGAAGAATCTCACCGAATATCGCCCTTTTCTATTAGGAATGAACTAATATATACTTTCTAGACTATGCTATAAGATGTGCATAAAGTACAGATAACTCTAATCTGATTGAAGGAAACAATATAGCTCTATTATGGGTATGCTTCAACAAATTCAAGAAGAAAAAGGGTAACAAGAATTGTAAATGTCTTCCTTGATTAGTAAGGATTATAGACAACCTTACAGGAACAAGATTCAATATGCACAATAGTTTCTCCAGATTATCCTCAAATACACAGATAGATTTAGCATGACATAATATAAATATATAAATATATAGTCAAAGACATATATTTATATATTTATATTATAAGAGATATTTATTATGTTTGGAATACATAAAGGACAAGGGGATCTATCGAATGTAAAACATACAAGTACAAAATTAAGATTAGGCTTGTCACTGTGTTTTCAAGTTTTAAAAAAAGAATAGTTACAAACTGAAAGATAGACCCCGATTATGATTAAATGGCCACTCGTTCTATTACACAACCATAAATTATTGAACAATAAGTATGTCCAAGGTCTAAAATAATGTAGATATTATAGAATTGACCAAAAGTATGAGCAATTATATTCCTATCCCTTAAGGTAGGTTGGTGTTAGGTAGCTTGTAAAAATTAGTTTTCCTCCCCTAACGGGAACTAAAAAGACATCTGAGGCTATATATTACCTTCCCATGATTTTTCCTTCTAAACCCCCTTCCTGTGTGTCCCATCCTCCACAGAAAATGTCTGTAGCTATCAAACTCAAAAGTTCTAGGACTTAGATAAATTTTGATGAAGAAATCTCCATCAAAAGATTGAAAACCATTATGTTAACCACCCATAACTTAGTCCTTCGAGCAGTATTCAGGATTTTAGGCAAGGAATTCATCACAAATATAGATTAATTTAGAGTTAATTATGACATTCTGGCTATGTTTATAGCCTCTTCCCTCCAGGTTGATCTAAGCAAGGAAGATATTGGATGCCTATATATATGCATCTTTAAAAGACAATATCTGAACAATTTGGAAAAAGTCATTCAAAATATTAAAGAAGAATTAACAATACCAAAGCCTAGATTCTATGATGTACCTTCAATAGGTGGAAAAATGGTCCCCTCTTATCCTGTCTTCATTATTAAGGATTTGGAATCCTCTATTGAAACCACTCCTCCTATCAGAAGAAATTTAGGCTTCATATTCATTTTTCTTCATGTGAGATAACCTCAGGAGGAAGAATGGTTCAACTATTTCTTAAGGGAGGACAATGTGGACAATTTAGATAGAGAAGATTTTAGTGAATCCAATATAGAGGAAGTAGAGGAGAATATGGATATGGGGGAAACTAAAGGTACTAAGAAGAGTAGAATCTGTATGCACCCTAAAATGGTCGCTTGGACTATGGGCCCCATTTATCAATTTATCAATTTTCCTGAATCAAAGCTTTGCAACATTTTCAATTCAAATCAATTTCCTTGATCAAATCATAACTAATTTAATTATTTCAATATTTCCTAAAGTTTGATCATTTTTATTTAATTAAAAGATTTAATCTCCCTTTTAATTAAATAAAATTCATCTTATTTAATTAAATTAAATTTCTCCCTTTTAATTAAATAAAATTCATCTTATTTAATTAAATAAAATTCCTCCCATTTAATTAAATAAAATTCTTCTAATTTATTTAATTAAAAGAAAACCTCTCTTTTAATTAAATAAATAAAAATCCCCACTTAAAGCACTTTATTTGATGAAAAAGAAAATAAATTAAATAAAAGTCCCTTTTTCTTCACATCTTCCTAAGTGGTGGGCTTTTTGCCTCTTAATCATAGCCTTTGATTTTTGCCTCTTAATCTCAACCGTTCACTTTTCTTTATAAGGAAACCTCTCCTCATTTCATGAGATAAAATTTTTAGGTATTGTTATGCTGCAGGTTTGGAGAGCAATTTTGGAAAAAAATTTGAGCACTCAAGCTTGGATATTGCAACTTCTCTCTTCTTGTCTTCTTCTTCTTGCATCCATGGCTATTCATGTAGATTAGATTCATGTTTCCTTTCATATATTAATCTTGCATTTATATTCCTTTTCATAGAATAATCATGCATTGTTATCATTTAGCTTAATTTCCTTTCAAGCATTGCAATCATATAGAATAAATTTCATTTTCTCATTGAATCTCTCATTTCATGGTGTACTTGCATGGGCACAACTAGGTCAATCTGAGGGTCTCCATAAAAAACCTTTTCACTCCATGACTAGGGAGCTACGAGTCGATATTTGAGCCCTCATTCTTGAGCAACCTTGGATGGAATGACCCATAGAAGTGTGACACATTTTTGGCACCCACCGTGGGGCAGAAGATTCGTTTTCTACCACATAGCTATTTTTCATAATTTATTTTTGGATTTTCGTATTTTTTGTCTTTTCTGTACTTGCTATTTTTTTGCAGGGAAATTTTGCACGAGATTTTGTAGGTCTGCAGGCAAGATTTTGCTGGATTCTGTGTTTCCTCACACAACACTATGCAAATTTTCACATAGAACTGTGTGAATCCTCACGTGACATTCGACACTAGGCTATGATCTGAATTGGTTTGCTATTTTCTATATTTTTCTGTTGTCTATGTACTTCTTCATGCGGGCCTATGCATTTCTTCGCGCGACTGTGCACATCTTCACGCGACACTATGTGAATCCTCGCGCGGCACTGTGCAAATCTTCGCACGAGATTCCACACCAGAGATCTATTTTTCATTGATACATTCATATATCTCTATTTTTTTTGTGCTAACCACTAATGTTTACTATTTCTGGTGGTTTGTGATTTTTTGTTGCTGATTTGGACTTGCTTGGATAAACAACAAAATGATTCGCGTTGCATTGGATTTGAGGTATTTTTTTGATCTCTATAACATTTGGATTTTGGAAATAAAATGAACATCTCACATGTTTAGCTTGAGTGTTTCTTGCTTTCATAAATCACATTTCCAATTGGTGCTCTAAAAATGGACCTAGATTTGCTTTCTTGCATATATGTTTCACATGGTAATTAGGCCCTATGAACACTATTTTTGGCGATCTTGAGAGAGTGGGATTCATTCGCTTGTCTTACATGCGAATCTCTTCTTGATGATAGATCCCCTTATAGGTAGGGAAGGATTTATTTTTATCTCATTGGTCAACTTGGTTTGGGCTTCAACTTTTGGCAATACTTTCTCTCTTTGGGGAGATTGGTGTCATTTGTTGTTGTGTGAACCTTAAATGAGGTGATTTCAAATTAGTGGGTCAACTAATCTTGTTTGCTATGTTTGAGTGAGGTGAAGAGGCTAGAGGATTATTCTCTTTTCCCTTTTGGGAGAATCAGAAACTTGGAACCCTTGAATCCAAACCGAGTCCCCATGTGGTTCATATTGTGAGTCTTCCTTGTTAGAGAGGGTTAACTGTAGTGGACATTCCCTTTATTGGGTAGACCACATGGACAGAACCTTAAGTGGTAGTATCCATTTTCACCATGGTAGCAACAACCACTATATAAATGTCCTCGTGGAATAAATCTCCATGGTTGTAGTTTCTTGTGGGTTGTCAAATCTCCTCAGCAACTCCTGATTGATTAAATTCGCAGACTATGTCAAAACCTCATTGCGCCAGGATTAGATTTCACCCACTTGAGATTGCAAAAGTTGCAGAGTCAAACCATTACTAAGAACCATAGTGCAACCAACTTTTTCTTCTCTAGGACTATGTGCGTGATTGGAAAACATTTTGAGAACATACACAATTAGCATTCTTATGGAGTAGAAACACTATGACACTATCCATGTTCATGTGCAAGGTTGCTTTGTCCCTTGCTCATTTTTTGAAGACATTGATTGCTTGAAATCCCTAATTGCTATATTACGTGCTTTATTGATGAAAAAATTAGTTAATGTATCTAGTTGGTCAATTAAAACAATCAAAAACTGAGTTCTGTGTCCTTTCCTCGCGCGAGAAAACTATTTCTTCATGCCATTCACTGTGTTTCCTCACGTGGCTATCTGAGAATCCTCGCGCAATATTTTGAAAAACTTGCTGTTAGTTTTTCATTATCCTATCATACCAATCTAAGTTTTCTCATGCTTCTCTATGCATTTTTTCATGCGATCCTGCATTCTTTCGCGTGAGCCCACATTTCATCGTGCGACATTGTCTGCCAATGAGCTGTTTGCTATCATTTTTGAGCCCGTTTAGCTTGTTGTCCTATCATTTTCAGTTTTTTGGGTTGATCCAGGTCAGATTGGATTACTTACCCCACTATTAGAAGATTTTTTACGCTTAGGATTCTTGCATTTTGACCTCTTGGATTAGCAATCTTTGATTTCACAAGTGACCTTTCTTAGAAGCTTGGTGAGCTAGGAACCGTCCTTGTTGAAAAGATAAACCTATAGACTCTTTGATAACACACTTGGAGAGTTTTGGTAGTCTCTTGTCCATCCACTTTCATACAATTTCAATCTCAATTAATATAATTTTGGTAAGACCATCCTCCTGATCCATATGTGCTAGGGTATTCACCCGAATTTATTGGGCACCTCTGTGGCAGTGTTGGCTTACACCTCTTTTGCAAATTTTCTATCTTATCACCTTTTTTTGGACAAGTTAGTGCCTTTTCTATCCTAGTTTGGTACCAACATTTCTTAGGGTAATCCTATCAGCTAGTACCTTTTCTTTCATGCCAGTTACAACAAGATATCAAGTAAATCAAGGAAAATGACCTCAAGTGGTTTTTAACCAATTACCCTTAGTTCAAACTTGCCAAAGACATAAGGGAAAAGAACCCATATTTGATCAATCACCTAGGAATATCTCGGAAGTGTGGTTTGATTCCAAGAGTCATCTTAGTTAGCTGGGTACCCCCTTAGTATCTTCTCGCTCTTCTATGGATATGAGTTACACAATGACTCAGAGAGAGAAGGAAGCCATGGATAAACGTTATGAGGATATGTTTGCAAAGAGTAGAGAGGCTATTTCATTCAGTGGTTCCTCTCATAATAGTAGACCAGCCTCACCCCTTATTTCAATAAGATATCTAGATGCACACCAAAGGGCTGAGAGAGAGAGAGAGGTAAGAGACATGCTTATCAAGATAACCAATCACAACATGAAAGTGAAAATGATGAACTTTATGATACTCATGTCAATAAAACTTATACCAATAACTTGTTTTGAAATTCAAGACCAAGATCACCTACCAATTACATTAGTGATAGACTCAAGAGGATTGAGCATGAAAATAAAGCATTTCAAGATGAACAAGCTCACAAGGAAGAAAAAATTAGACGCCTAGAGATTGAGAAACAAACTTTGATAGAAATGGAAAGGAAAGCCTTTCAAGAGGAGCGAGATAGGCTCTTGGCTTGACAAATCAATGAGCCATTCAATAATATGCATGTTAGTGGTGGAAAAATTTCTCCTCCATCCACTCCTCCTAGGCCTCCATGAAGTAGGAGACATTCAAGATCACCATCACGATCTCCTAGCCCTAGAGGAAGAAGATTTTCAAGACATGATCATTATAGGAGACAAACTCCTCCTAGGCACTTGAGGCCACCTTCACAATGTTCTCATTATGGTTCACAATATTGAGGTGGAAGCTCAAACTTTGATCACACCTCCCAAGATTTCATGAAAATGCAACAAGAACCACTTTTTCAATAATATGTGGAGAAGTATGTGGATAAAAACAAGGATAAGTTCCTAGAGAGTCTAATAAAAAAGGGCACTAGGGTCCCTTACAACTTTGATGTGGATAAAAAGATTAAGAAGCAAGGTCCATCCCAAGAGGAGAAGCTCAATGAAATGCAAAGAACAATGGATAAGATGTTTGCACCTAAGAATTCTTTCTCATTGGACTCAGTTTGTCCTAATCCTTTTGATAAGAGTGTTGACATGAAAGAATTTCCTAGAAAGGTTGAAATTACTCAATATGACAAATATGATGGGAGTGGAGATCCACATGATCATGTGTGCCAGTTTTATACCACAAGTTTTGAGTTCCATCAAGATGAATCTTATCTCATGAGTTTATTCCCATGAAGTATTAAGGAACAACCAATGGAATGGTTTACTAAGATAACTCCCCCTATTAAGACTTTCAAAGAGCTTGTTCATAGATTTGTTCAACACTTTGAATACAATGTTTCAAGATCTATCACTTTGTTGGACTTATGTAGCTTAAAGTAGAATCAAGGAGAATCCTTTGTTACTTTCTTGCAAAGGTGGAGACGAAAATGCTCTTGCTATTCTAGAAATATTCCTGAAAATGAAAAGATTAACATTCTTGTTAGTAATTTGGTCCCCGAAATGCGGTATGAAGTTAAGAAAATGGTTTTTGATTCATTTGACACCATGGTTGAGACTGCATGTAGAATCGAGGATGTTTTAAGAGAACAAGGAATTTTGACTAAACATGGAAATAATAACAATGGTAAAAAAAACAACTCTAACAAGGATAAAGGGAAGAACCAATATTGGAATAGGAATGAAAAAGTGGTTAATGATGGAGTTGTGGATTCCTCCCAACCTAAAGATCAACCCGTGCTCCACTTATCTAGTACTGTTAAAGGTACGAAGCTCAATACATCCACTCAACAAGAAAGTAAGCCAAGTTACCAAGGTAAGCCTAAGAGTGAAAATGTCAATTTGCAAAACTTGGTGAGTCATATGAGCAAATTTTAAAGAAACTTATTGATAACAATCTGGCACATCCTCAAGATGCTGTGCATTTTCATATACCTGAAGTTAAACCACATTGGTGGAAGGAGAAAGCCTATTGCATATTTCATAATGGTATTGGACATGATGTTGAACACTGCTAGAAACTCAAGCATATCATCCAAGATCTCATTGAGAATGGTCAACTTACAATATATGGATTGAACACCAACACCGACCATAAGGCATTCAAGGAACCTTTTCACAAATATGAAAAGGGGGAGACCTCTAAAGTTAAGAATGACAAAGCTGAGATCAATTATACTTACATAGATGTGGAGAACATAATCAATATGCTTGAAGTTGTTGAAGAAAATTTTAATATGATGAGTGGAAGAGATCCTTATGGTTATGATCTAGATGAAGACTCTCCTCCTATTTTTGATAAAGAACCTATTGTGGTGCTACGGGGTCCCAACTCTAGAAGGTTGTCTCAAGCCCTTAATGCTATTACAAAAAGTCAAGGTCCTATTGTCATTAGAGGCCCCAATTCAATTCAATCCAGTAAACCTAAGCAAGTGGCATCCAAGCTTGTCACCTTGAAACTAGTTGTTAATCCTAAATTGAGTTATAGTCTTGTTATAGTCTTGTTGATCGAGTTATAGTCTTGTTGATCAGTGACAGATTTTGATCTTTGAGCTCTTAGAGTTGTACCCAAGACATAAACAAATCCTTCAAGATGCTTTGAACACGACAAATGTCCCCAACAACTTAGATATTGATCAATTCCAGAATATGGTTAATCACATTGCTACCCCTCATTACCTTACATTTTCAGAAGATGATGATAAAGCTTTGAGCCATCTGCACAATCTTTCCCTTCACATTGAGGTCATGATCCATCACACCCATGTCAAGTGCGTGTTGACAGATGGGGGTGCTGGGCTTAATATTTGTTCCTTTAGTGTTTTGAAAGAATTGGGTTATTCTGAAGAGGTTATAGATACCAGAAAAAGGATTACTATCAAAGCCTATGATGAGGCAGAAAGAAGTTCCAAGGGGTTGTTCATCCTTCTTGTTAGGATTGGCCCTGTTCAAAAGGATATTTTATTTCAAATACTTGATGCTGGACCCCTTGTGTATAATATATTACTTGGTAGACCATGGATTCATGACATGCAAGCAGTGTCATCTACCTATCATCAATGTGTTAAGTTCCCCTACAATGGAATAGAGATTTGTATACCTGGGGATAACACTTTATCTATTAATTCAATTTCAGCAGGGGCTCATGTTCCTCTCAATAGAGAAGTAGAAAATTTTGATGCAACCTTATCTGAATGTAAAGAGAAGCTTAAGTCAGCAGACCTTGGTATGGGGGGTATCAACTCAACTCCCTCACAACATTGCCAATTTCACCTCGGTCTTATGGAAAACCTTCAAAAGAGAATAAACCTTCCTCTTCAACTGTGAATTTATTTGGAAAATTTGTGGAATCACCAGTTCCTATTCAAGATGAGAAAGAGGAAACATTTGTTAGAGACTGGATTTATAGAGAAGAAAAATATATGCATAATGAGAACTTCTCTCCCTCTCCTAAGGCTTATGGGAGAGGGTATACCTTTATCAAAAAGATGGGCTATCCTGGATATGGCCCTCTTAATCATAATTTGGATGCTAGGTCTGAACCTCTTGATCATGCTCAATTTGGATGCAAGTCTAAGAAGCCAATGGGCCTAGGATTGGAAAATTGTAACAAGCGTACTAATCCTCTCTTTGAAAAGTTGGCTAGTGATGATGAACCAGAGTATGTGCCTAATTTGAAAAATCAACAAGATATGTGTGATGATTGGGTCCCTTCCACTAATCTCCTTTGGGGAGATTCAAATATTTTAGTCACCCATGCATCAGTTGCAAATTTAGAACAAGAATTAGATATAGAGGATCCTTTGAGAGAACGTCAAAGAAATAATCTTGTTCATTTAATGGAAAGAGAAAGTGCTACTTTTGATGAAACTGGACCTTCTACATCACGATGTCCCAAACCTTCATGGTGTAAGCATACTAGTTGCAGTTCATATACAAGTTCTAATGAGTATGAATGGGAATATTTTTCAGAGCCCTCCACAATTGATAGAAATATTGATGTTATTCACACTTTTAGTTCTCAACTCGAGGTAGCCAATGAGTCACAAGTAGGATTAGAGGTTTTGAACCCATGCATTGCCTTAGTGGATGATTCTTTGCTTTTTAGGATGACTCTTGATTTGGGTAGCTTAGAGGGATACTTGACAGACTCTGACTCTTCAGTCACCAGCGATAATATCATTTACATTTATAACCTTGAACTAGTCATTGAATTACCTATTGTTCATCCCATCCTTATTGATTGGTCCCAACGCTATCAAGAACCTGAGCTTTTAACATTCCAAAATGATTATGAGATAGCTTATTATCTAAATGCCATTGAACCTGTGGTCTCTTCCACCAATGAACCGACTACTAGTTTGACAGAGCTAGACATCAAGTACCTTAGTCACAAGATAAAAAGATAATAAAATAAAAAGAATAGGTGTTCTGATGGTGAAAACCACTATGTGACAGTGTCAGAACTGAAAAAAGTAAAAAGAAATGACGTATCCAAGGGTGAAAACCTCTCTGAGGCACCTAAGGATGAGGTACTTGATCATCTCCCTAGCTATTTTCAAGATCGATCTTTAGTGCTTATTGAACCAACACAAATAGTCAATTTGGGTACAGATGAGGCTCCACAAATAGTACACTTGGTTGAGTCCTTGTCACCTCAAGAAAAAGAAGCTTACACTAAGTTCTCACAGAAAAAGAAGATCAATTTTGCATGGACTTATTCAGATATGCCAGGATTGGACATAAATCTTATTATGCATCACTTATCTATAGCTCCAAATGTCAAACCAATTAAACAAAAATTGAGGAAGATGCATCCTCACATAGCTCTTCTGGTCAAAGAAGAATTAGAAAAACTCCTCGGTGCAAAATTTATAAGAGCTATTGCCAATGCTGACTGGATATCAAACATTGTACCAGTTTCCAAACATGATAAATCCATTCGATTTTGCACAAATTTTAGAGATCTCAATAGAGCATGCCCAAAGGATGACTTTCCACTTCCTAGTAGAGACATGATAGTGGATTTGACTGTGGGTTATGAGATTTATTCTTTGATGGATGGTTTTTCTAGGTACAATCATATTAAGATAGCTCCTGAAGATCAAGAAAATACTGCATTCACTTGTGCATGGGGTACCTATTGTTGGAATGTTATTCCTTTTGGATTAAACAATGCAGGAGCTACCTATCAACGAGCTATGACAGCTATTTTTCATGACATGATACATAAAAACATGGAAGATTATGTGGATGACACCTTGGCCAAGTCTAAACAAAGAGATACACACTTAGATGATTTAGAGGTAATTCTAGATCGCATGGAACAATTTCAACTAAGGTTAAATGCTAAAAAGTGTGCATTTGGAGTCACCTCTGGAAAACTACTTGGCTTCATCATTTTAGCAAAAGGAATAGAGGTAGACCCTGAGAAAGTTCAAGCTATCATAGATATTCCACCTCCTAAAAATATTAGTCAAATGAGGAGTCTTTAGGGACGTGTTCAATATATAAGGAGATTCATTTCACAACTGGCAGATAGAGCTCAACCCTTCAACAAGAACTTACACAAAGGAGTCAAATGTGTTTGGAATGAGGATTGTCAAAAGAGCATAGATCAAATCAAGAAGTACTTGGCAAATCCTCCTATTTTAATGCCTCATATCCTAGGGAAACCACTTATTCTATACATTTCAGAGAAAAAATCTTCCTTGGGGGAATTACTAGCTCAACTTGATGAAAATGGGAAAGAGAGAAATATACTACATTAGTTGTACTCTTATTTCATATGAGGTTAACTACACTAGCACTCAGAAAGCTTGCCTTGCTGTTGTGTTTGCTTCCCAAAATTTGCAACATAACATTCTTGTGCAGACTATACACCTCATAGAAAAAATAGATCCACTCAAATATTTGCTACATAAGGCTGCCCTCACAGGTAGACTTGCTAAATGGATGATGATACTTTCAAAGTTTGACATAGAGTACATTGAGCGAAAATCAATAAAAGGACAAGCCATAGCAGATCAATTGGGTGATTTTCCAATACAAGATAATGCACCTATTCAAGTTGACTTCCCAAATGAGCACCTCATGTACATGACTAAAAGAACATGGAAGATGTTCTTTGATGGATCCTTTATGCAAAATGGTTCAGGAGTTGGTGTGTTGTTTGTTTCTCCTCATGGGTACACAATTCCTAAGTCTTATAAGTTATTATTCCCATGTACAAACAACATTGCTGAGTATGAAGATTTAACAAATGGACTTAAGATGGCCATAGAATGGAGAATCACAGAGTTACACATCTATGGGGATTCACAGCCGATAATTAACCAAGTTAATAATGAATATCAAACAAAGCATGAGAAAATGGTACCTTACAAGAAAATGGTTGATTCCTTGAAATGATACTTCACATTTGTCACATTTAAGCAAATCCCTAGAGAAAAAAACAAAGAAGCTAATGCTATGGCTACACTTGCTTCACTCCTTTAGTTAGAGTAACATGAATAAAGATTTGAATTCCTGGTGGAAGAGCTACATCACCCTATCTTTGACTCCCAAGAAAGCCATGTCATTTGTACCCTTGTTGGTCATGATTCATCCCATTATGGTTCCATTTACTCATATCTTTGTGATGGCATTATACCTAAAACCTTTAATTGATCTGAAAGTAGAAACCTTACCCGAAATGCCTCTTGCCATTCCCTTATCACTGGTGATTTGTATAGGAGGGGTCTAGATGGAGCACTTCTTAGATGCTTAGAAAATAAAGAATTTGACCAAGTGTTAGTTGACATTCCCAAGGGCTTCTATGGGGGACATTCCAATGGTCTTGCCATGGCTCAAAGGTTGCTTAGGGTGGGGTACTATTGGCCCACAATGCAGATTGATGCAGTAGATTTTGCAAAGTCATGTGAAAAGTGTCAAAAACATGGTAACCTGATACATGCTCCAGGTAGGGAGCTGATTCCTTCTATATCTCATTGGCCATTTCAACACTCGGCCTTTGATCTTTTTGGGAAGATTCACCCCAACTCATCAGGTGGACACAAGTTTATTATCACTGCTACTGATTACTTCACTAAATGGGTAGAAGCTGTCCCACTTTCTGTTGCCTCGGGCAAGACAGTCTCTCTATCCATTCTGAACCATATCATCTATCAATATGGAGTGCCTTCTAAGATTATCACTGACAATGAAGGCCAGTTTAAAAATAAGGACCTTAAACAACTTTGCAAGAAATTCAAGATTAAACAACATTGGTCCTCCATTTACTTCCCGTAAGGAAATGGTCAAGCAAAGGCATCAAACAAGACCATTCTTAAAATCTTACATAGAACAATTTGTAAGAATGGTAGAGATTGGCATTTACATATAAATCCAGCTTTGTGGGCCTATAGAATGAGTATTCATACTCCTAATGGGGCTACTCCTTTCACCCTTGCATATGGTGCTGAAGCAGTGTTACCTTTGGAGGTTGAGATTCCTTCACTTCGAGTTTCTCTCCATGGTCTAGTTATAGATGAAGACTACCATGCCATGAGACTTCAAGAGTTAGAACTTCTAGATGAGAAACATCAAGCATCATTTCACCATATGAGGGTTTATCAAAAGTGCATGTCCAAAGCCTTCAACAAAAAGGTTCACCCTAGAGAATTCCAAGTGGGAGATCTTGTCCTACATGAAAATCCTAAGAATCAATAGTATAGAGATCAAAAGGGCAAATTTGAACCTAATTGGCTTGGACCTTATATTATTACAACACCTTTTGGGATAGGTGCTTATTTATTGTCTACAGAAGAGGGAGAGCAGCTCCCTGATCCTATCAATGTCTTGCACCTGAAGAAGTTCTATCCATGATGCCTATTCTGTCTGGGGGCATCCTTTGTACATAATTATTGATCCTGAAAAAAATCCAAAAAAAAGATATATTGTCAAAAATGCTAAAAATAAAAAAATGTCCTGAAAAAATGATCATCTTATTGAAAACCTAGCAATAGGCGCTTTGATGTATCTCAAAAAAAATTATATATTTCAAAAATACAAAAAATAAAAAAAATTCAAAAATTCCAAAAAAAAAAAGAAAAAGTGCCTTGGTGAATACCTGGAAACAGGCGCCTTGGTAGCAAAAATTCAAAAAAATTATAAAAAGTCCTGAAAAAAAGAAGAAAAAAATGAAAGAGAAATTTTTTTAATAAAACCCAAGTGGTGAAAACCTAGAAATAGGCGCTACTTGAGGCCTTTGCACCCTTGTTTCTTAATGCATCTCCTCAACACTTAGCCTTTCTCCATCAGGCCTTGTCCTTGTTGCCTTGGTCTGGAATTCGTATTTGTCTTTTTCTAGGGGGCATACCTGTGTTAGCTTTGGTCTCTTGGATGCATTAGTCTTTAGGACATCACCCAAATGGTATTTTTCAACACCACCCCAACTATATTTTTCAATACAACCTTTGACATTAAGTGTTTTTCAACACTTATCGGTTTGGTCTTACCTGATTTTGTCATGTGGTCATACCTTCTTGCAAGCATTCAATCCTTATCCTTGAAACTCAGTATCAGTTAACACACTTAAATTTTTAAACACAACACTTAATGCTTGAGCTATGTGATGATCTTTTCTTTGTGTGCTGACTGTTATTGATTTTCATTGAGTGTCCTTGTCTAATAAGTCTCTCCGTGATGCATAGCTAGAGGACTTGGGGCATGTGACATGTTTTTATTTGCTTCCTACTTTATGCTTCACTATTTTTGTACAACCATTCTGTTGGTCATCCTGGCCTCTATGCCTTGATGCAAGCGTAGTTTTGCTATATTAAATTGGGTAAGCTAACATCACAGTCATCTTGACCTTTATGTCTTTGCTGCTTATGTTAGAATCTTTCCACATTCCAATCCGATATAAATCACATTCACATCTTCATAGTTGCGCTTGTAACTAGTGATGATTGTGTGATTTTTTGATGTCCATTAATAATGACTCAATGATGAAAATAAGTTCCTTAACATTCTCTAATGAATGATGAACACAAATTCCTATGTTACAGTTGCTCTATTGCAAGTACACCTTTACATTTTCATGTAGCTTGCATTGTTAGAATTCATGTTATTTTGCATTTTTAGGCTGCATTATGAGTTTGAGAGGGTTTCCTTCATCTTTCTTGTGGACTTTTAATCAACTGTGATCACATTTTTATCTTCATTTCCTTATCTTCTTTCGTGATCTCAATCAAAATTTTCTATCTTAAACAGTTGGTTGATTTTGGGGCATTCTCTTTCTTGAGACAATTTATTTTTCTTCTCTCCATTTATTTCCACCTCTTCCAAACTTCTATCTTCCATTCACTTTCACCCCACTTCTTTTCTTCTAATTCAACCTTGGGGCATAATATTTCATGCTTGATGATCTTCCTTGGTTCTTTGATCCTTATATCTTTCATCTTACATCAAGAACCTTATCTTTAGTTCGATTTGATCGAATTTATCAATTTGTTGTTTCTCCTCTATCTCATTTTGATTTCAATCACGAGAAGGCAGTACCTATCAAACTTCAGTCCTTGATTTAGCTTTATCAATCGTATCATTTGTTCCGCTTGGGGCAACCTTGCTTAAGATTCTTATCTTGGACATTTCAGTTACTTATTTACAATGGTGTTGACCTTGTCTTTTTCATTTTTCTTATCTTTGTTTTGATGTCAATTACTTATATACAACGGTGTTGATGTCTGTGTTGTTTTGTGATCCCAAATCGATCTCACACTTCAACTGCATTCTTTGACTACATGTGTTCCCAGAATGATCACACATTAGTCAAAGAGGGGCAAATGTATGCACCCTAAAATGGTCGCCTAGACTATGGGCCCCATTTATCAGTTTATCAAATTTCCTAAATCAACGCTTTGCAACATTTTCAATTCAAATCAATTTCCTTGATCAAATCATAATTATTTTAATTATTTCAATATTTCCTAAGGTTTGATCATTTTTATTTAATTAAAAGATTTAATCTCCCTTTTAATTAAATAAAATTCATCTTATTTAATTAAATTAAATTTCTCCCTTTTAATCAAATAAAATTCATCTTATTTAATTAAATAAAATTCCTCCCATTTAATTAAATAAAATTCTTCTAATTTATTGAATTAAAAGAAAACCTCTCTTTTAATTAAATAAATAAAAATCCCCACTTAAAACACTTTATTTGATGAAAAAAGGAAATAAATTAAATAAAAATTAAATAAAAGTCCCCTTTTTCTTCACATCTTCCTAAGTGGTGGGCTTTTTGCCTCTTAATTATAGCCTTTGATTTTTGCCTCTTAATCTCAACCGTTCACTTTTCTTTATAAGGAAACCTGTCCTCATTTCATGAGATAGAATTTTTAGGTATTGTTATGCTGCAGGTTTGGAGAGCAATTTTGGAGGAAAATTTGAGCACTCAAGCTTGGATATTGCAACTTTTCTCTTCTTGTCTTCTTCTTCTTGCATCCACGGCTATTCATGTAGATTAGATTCATGTTTCCTTTCATAGATTAATCTTGCATTTGTATTCCTTTTCATAGAATAATCATGCATTTTTATCATTTAGATTAATTTCCTTTCATGCATTGCAATCATATAGAATAGATTTCATTTTCTCATTGAATCTCTCATTTCATGGTGTACTTGCATGGGCTCAACTAGGTCAATCTGAGGGCCTCCATCACAAAACTTTGCACTCCATGACTAGGGAGCTATGTGTTGATCTTTGAGGCCTCATTCTTGAGCAACCTTGGATGGAATGACCCATAGAAGTGTGACACATTTCTTCACACAAAATCAAGCATGGACAAAGTATTAAATAAGGATGAGCATACAAATCTTGAGTCCATATGTTTTTGTTTATAAATACGTAAATAAAATTAAATAAGTAGTGTGATAGAGAAAAGGAAAATTTTCTTTCCTAAGATGTTTTTTGTTATTTCCACATATTTTAGGATAGAATTATGAATAAACCCGACTTCTATGAATATGTTCTAGCAGGTGTAAAACTTTATTTTTGATAGATTCTATTGTATTCTGATTTTAAATATGATGGGACTAATTTGATTATTACAAATTATAAATATATATATGTGTGTGTGTGTGTGTGTGTGTGTGTGTGCGTGCGTGCGTGTGTGCAATTATATTAGGGTACTAACTTAAAGATTGAAGATGTAATAAGAGTTTATTAGTGAACCTAAATTCAATCTTTTGAATGATTATGTTACATATGGTTGGTAACAAACAAAAAATATGTCTAATTTCTAAACAATGTTATTCTGCTACTTTATGTATGATAATATGGATCTTCTCATTACTTTGCTCTTTGGACTAAAAGAAATATGAAGAATTAACCTAATTTTTTAATGTCTATATCATATTAGTGTTAAATATGGATGGACCTAGTCTGTCCTCTTTCTCAAGCAGTAACTATCCAAGGTAGTTTTAATCCCAATTTAGAATAGCATAGCTATACACTTTCACTAGTCTTTTTCTTAACGGCGTGTATAAATCAGGATCTCATATAAGGTACAAAGAAAGCCATGATTATGGATTTAGGTAATTAGAAAATTTTCCATATCAGTAAAGGAATTTTTAATTCCATTGAATAGATAAGGTTTATTTCTTAGATATATAGATTGTTGTTTCAGAAGAATAGTAGGGTAATTATGAAGTTTAAATTATATTTATGTACAAAAAAAAAATACCTTGGACCGGTTTTGGTTTTTTTTTCAATTACAGAAAGGCCTAAAGAATATTTGAAGACTCCTCTTAATTATCTTCAATCGACACAACAAGTATATTTTCTAAACTCACAATATTAAGGTTTAGATCAGATTTATAGACTAACCCTGAAGCAGAGAAGAAGAAAGAAAGAATGGAATCCAAAGATAGCATCACATATATTGATTCAAAAGAGAGAAGTTAACACAAAGAACTCTATATATACTATGCAATAGATGCCTTTATACAATATAACCATGATTTAATTAACCCAGTGGATGGATTCCTGGGCACTTAAGATACTTCTGATTTGTAAAAGAGGCCTTGCCCTCCCCATTGTAACCAGAAAATTAAATTGGGCATTGTATTATATGATATTTTTTTGGACTCTATAGTCCCAGGCCATACCGAGGGTTTTTCTTTACCCTGTTCTTTTCCCTCGGTGCCCACTTTGAATAGGGTGTAAAAATTATTTAAATTAGTATAAAAGGAAAATACAAGGCCTTGACCATTGCCTATATAAAAAAACATCAATCAATTTGGGAGTAGACACCTTAAATTTGTAACGACAAGTGAAGATTTCAGATAAATACCTTAAACAACTCACAACTAGGGTTCTTTCCCAAAGAACATGACAACAACCAGTTGATTTCTCTACCAGATGAACACAAACAATCTCTCTTTATCACTTGGATCTCAGAAAATGGCTCAAACAATGCTTCTTTCACTTCATAACAACTTTCACAATGCGCAAGGTCAAAATTAAAATAAAAAATAACCTTTTATCAACCTTCACATGCATGCATTAAATACACTTACCAATTGAGATAACCTTTTCATCGATTGACCCAAAATTCAATACCAATGATCAAAACATCATATAATTCATCAAAACTTCATAATTCACTCCAAAAGACATTATTTCATCTTAATATGCTGATAGATCTTACCACACAACTATAGGGGGTCTGAATATGGTTTCAACAATACTTACTCCCCCTAAGCCACATGCATGCTTATTTTGATAAAGAATTCTCCACACCTGATGGAGATGTGGATTCCTTTGATGTCTTATTGTCTTTCTTCTTCTTTCAAGTATTTTTCATCTCTTTCCTAACTTCTTCTCCATTCACAATCTGCTTCTCTTTCCAATTGCTTGACTGGTTTACCGATTGATTCCTTAACTTGCAATTCCTTGCTAGATGTACAATCTTGTGACAATGAAAGCATGCCATACCAGTAGATTTCCATGGTCCTGCATTACCTCTTGTAGTCCTCATTCTACAATTTACATCCATGTGTCCATAGTTACCATAGATTGAGCACGTGACATTAAATTGCCTCTTCCTTTGGTAAGGGCTTTCCTGGTTAACAAGTGACCTTTGATTGATAACTCTTGACCTGCACTCATCGGATTTGTGACCACATTTTTTGCAGTTGTAACAGTAACCATCAAAGCTACCGGATATACTACTAGATCTAGATCTACAATCATAAGTAGTATGTCCATACTTATTGCAATTGTAGCAATATCCATCAAAATTGCTAGCATTATTTGCAGAGCTGCTCCTAGATACATTTGCAGTTGGACCTACCTTACGATAATTAAAACACACAGGTTTGTAGGTTTTCTTACAAGAATTTATTTATGTTACCTTTGGTGGAGGCTTTCCTTCATGCTTGATCTTCTTTGTTCTAGAATATTCACCAACTTCAAAAGTACTATTACCAGTGTATCCAAGGCTTGTGGTCTCTTCGCTCCTTCTTTGATTCCTTATTTGCTGATCAAGTTTTTTAGTGATCTCATTTAATTTCTTCATAGATCATGAGCATTCTTTAACTATTCTTCAGTTTAGCATTCTCATTTCTCATATTCTCATTCTGACTTAGGGCTTCTTGATTCCCTTCAATAGTCTCTTGTATATTTTCATTTGTCTCATGTAAATATGCATGCAATGTACCAACCTCTTGTTCAAATTTGAAAATCTCATCTACTTTAGCTTTTAGGGCTTCTTCTATGATTATATTTGCTTCTTATGTTCCCTTCCTTGCTTCCATTTCTTTGCCCATCCTGATTGACAAAGCTTCTGGTTCTCTTTTGATGTTCTTCTTGTCCTTATGCAGCTAATCATTCTCTTGTGACAATTCTTCCAAGGATGCTTCAGATTCATCAAATCCACTTTGTTCAGACAATTTCTCAATGTAGTCTTGACTCTTAGTTAATTGCTCAACAAGATCTTGTATTTTGGCTCTTATCTACTTTATTTGTGTTTTCAATTCCTCAATGAACAATCCAACTTCTTTGTGTTTCCTCCCGTGCTTCAACAAACCCTCCATATTTTCCTTAAGGATCCTCCCTGAGTTGTTAGACTTCTTTAAGGGATCAAAGCTCTGATTCCAATTGTTAATATTTAAAGGCACTAGGGGGTGGGGGTGAATAAGTACAACCAAAAATTTGAAACTCTTCTTTAATAGATTCCACAATACCCAACATGAAAAAATAAATACAATATGGAAGCATAAAGGATAAAACATTCACACAAAGTAAACTCAACACACAAGATTTTTCCCGTCAAAACCCTTATAAGAGGGAGAAAACCACATGTGAGATTATACCCATTAATTTCACTAGTGCACCAAAGAAATATTCCCTACTAGGAGCAATTACAAATATCCTATTAAGGGCATACCCGGTTAAGGGTGTCTTAAGCCTAGTTAAGAGCTAATACAAGTCTTGTTAAGAACTACCTTGTTAAAGGATTTCAAACTCCTTTTGAGAGTTACCTTGTTAGAAAATTTACACTTCAGATCCTATTAAAGATCCTACTCACCCTATTAGGATTGACCTTGTTAAAGGCTTTAAGCTACAAACTTGTTAGGGCTTGCCTTGAGAAATACCCAAGAATTATGTATATGTATATCTATATATATCTATATAGATGTATATATATATATATATATGTATATGTATATGTATAAATGTATATATGTCTATGTATATATATGTGTATATATCTATTTATATATGTATATATATGTGTGTGTATGTATATATATATGTATATATAAATGTATATATATGTACATACATATATATATACATACATATGTATATATACATATATACGTATATATATACACATACATATACATATAAATATCATACATACATACATATATGTATATATATACATATATGTATATATATACATATATGTATGTAGATACATGTATATATGTATATGTATATGTATATGTAAATGTATGTATTTATATATGTATTTATGTATGTATATTGTTACAATAATCATTCAATCTATATATATACATATGTATGTGCGTATGTATATATAGACAATATACATGCATGCATGTATGTATATTGTTTCTACAAAAATACCCATTGAAGGATTGCATCTAGATGAGACCTAGGAGGGATATCCACAACTATAAAACACTTGGGATGCAGATGGCATGGTATAGGGATGGAGGTGATCACACCTCTCACCTTAAAGTGCACCATGGCATGACATTGTGTTGGGACAAATAGTAGCATACCACAACTAAAATAAATAGAAACTAAAAGTGCAGTCCACATTGAAAATCACGTTGCACTTAAGTGGAAAAGGACAATAATTTATCTTTGACCATTGTTGAGATAGGATTTACTAATAAATGAAAATAAAATAAAGATATAACATAGTACAAGTTAAAACTAAATAAACAATATAAATTAATCATTTATATTATTAATAAACCACACTCGTTAGAATCACCAATCAAAATATATAGCACACAACAACATTCTTATCCATTGGTAGGTACAATAGAGGGAAATCCCAAAAAAAGAGACCTTGTGTCAACACTACATAGAATCCTGAAACCAGTTATCACATAACACACAAAGAAGATTTGATTTCTTTTTGAAAAATTTCTTAGATTTGTCAAGTTAAATATCATAACAAATTCCATCTTTGTAGGAAAATTTAGATTTATTATATAATGCTCTTATGAATCTAAGTTGGAACCAGTGTTTTAGGGAAAAAAAACTATAAATTTTCCATAAATGGGGACGTTGCGATTCCAAAACCATTTTCAAGGACAACGGACCAATTCATGGTAAGGAATAAAATTCAAAGTAGATGGAAGTGTTGATTGTCATCTACATAGCTACATTAAATGCATTTAAATAATTTTTCAATGTCAATGGCATAGTTCCTAATAAAGATTCAGATTCATAGAGAACTTCATTAAACACTCATCAGACTGCAGAAGACACAAAGAAATCTATATAATATTATGCCTATACACAGACCACAACTGCCAATAAATTCTACAAAAATAACTCTCCACTCAAACATATAGGTCCAAATACTGTCAACAATTCTGAATAACACCTGGCACCAAAATTCATCGCTTCCCATGTTAATTACTCCCCATCTTTGGAACATCATTCCTAAAGTGGGAACCTATGAGTTCTACACATAAGGGGTGGGGATGACTCAAATGCCACAACATCAATGCAATTGCATATGAAATCCTATGTAAATTAGCACGCATGTGCGATGGCACTCTCAACCCATGCATATGAAATCTAGTCTCCATTCACTCATCATTGTGACCTAGTATATCCCTCATAAATGCTTTCAATATGATTCTCATCTCTTTTTTTCCTTTAGCATTGACTGAGGGACAATTCCAGCCACATATGCCTCACCACTATACAGGTTGTATGACTTGATGACTTCCTCCAAAGTATTTCATTTATGAAATAATTCATCAACATGAGCCTCTACAATTTGTCTTAGGTCACATATGGACTGCAACAAGTCCATGCATTTTGAAAAAAAAGATAGATACAAGTTGTGATGGATATATGCATCACCTCTCCATATAAAGGTTCCCCCTAATGACTTCACGATCACATCTTGAACAATCAAGAAATGTATGTTTTTATACCAATCCATCGAAGAATCTTGAAGTAGTAATAAGTCTATAAGTTCTTACCCTTTCTCAATAGGGATTTCGATATGGTAGTTTCTGTTGGATATTTGCCTCTATGCAAATAATTGATTGTATGTTTGTCATTGATGACAACATATAATATACAACAGGTATCCTATATGTAATTATCAGTACAGATGTTTTGGTACTATGCATGTTTACTTCCATAGTGTAACATGTTCTAGATGCTATGTGCATTCACATCAAGTCAAATATGTAGTTACAGTTGAGTTATGATTAATCAGTTATGGTAGTTACAGTTTCTGGAGTTTATCTATTAAGAGCCAATGTAAATACAATGTCTCTTGAGTAGCGCCTATCTTTGAGATATGCGTGTTTGTATTAATGTTTAGTTATGAGTTAAAGATAATTATCCAAAGGTGCTAAACATGTTTCAACATAATATTGATGTTAGAGTTGATTTGGTGAATCTGACTTTGTGAAGTGTCACGTCTATTCAGTTTGAGTTGTGCGGTCCTAACTTTGATTGCGTTCTTGGTTAAGCCGACAAGAAAGTTGATGAAGTGTTTCCAGATACTATCGTGACCTTATCCTTGGTGAAGATACATATAGAAGTTCTGTTATGTTCACTAAGTGGGAAAAATGAAGTCAAAAAGAAAAGACAGAGAAGAGCAGAAAGTCAGAAAGAATAAGTTGAAGATCTATGTAAAGAAATAGAAGTTGATTACAATTCATTGGAACTGATCAAGATAGCAGGTCTACTCAAACATTTCATTTACCAGATATAGTGTATATATATTGTAATAAAGGTTGTATCCTTAACCATCTTAGCAGTGAGTCCTCACCCTTAATAGGATTATCAGTAAAAGACTCCTAACAGGGTCTGACCTTTAACCAGGTTTATGTACTTCTTGCATTGTAAAGATCAACTCCTAATAGGGTTGTGAGATCTTCTAATAGGGATCATTATAAACTAGTGCAATTATTTGTGGGTGCTAATTCCCACCAAGTTTTTTACCTATTTGGTTTCCCCATAATCAAAATTTTTGAGTACTCTATTGTGTTATTTGAATGTGCATTTACTTTATATCAAATTACAATTAAGAAAGAGAAAAGAATTAAATTGACTGATAACTGATTCACCCCCCCCTCTCAGTTATCCTTGGGACTATTCCAACAATTGGTATCAGAGCCAAGGTCCTTGGAGAGAAAGCCTAAATAGCTTAAGGTAGATCAGATGGCACACTTTAGGAAAGAGAGTCCTAAGTTCAATGGAGAAAACTATCTTGACTGGAAGAACAAAATGATAACACATCTTCAGTGCATTGGATATGAGATCTATGAGATTTCCACTCAAGAAATTGAAGTTCCCACCTTGAAAGATCTTGCAGAAGAAGACTCTACTATGAAACAAAAGGAATTTTTCACTAATAATGCAATTTCCAAAGAAGCCCTAATTAGTGCCCTATCCGACAATAAATTTTCTGAGATCAAGAAGATAGATAAAGCATACTCTACTTGGAAATACTTAGAAGATATGTTTGAAGGAGACATCCAAGCAAAGAATGCACATAGAAAGACATAGAAGAAGAGATACTAGTTTAGAGATGTTAGCTAAAGAAAACATCAGAGCTTACAATAAGAGGATTAATGAAGCAGTATTAGGTATAAGAAACAATGGTGGAGATATCAGAGGAAGATATAATGGATAAATTAATGACCACATTACAGCAGATTATGAGAGTGAGATAAATATCTTAGATGAGACTATGAAATTTTAAAAATAATTCAAGAGGGAGACTTTGATCAGAAAAATATCTGCATTTGAGATATCTATATTGAAGACCGAACCTAAAAGTGAGACAGCCTTCAAAGCCACATTCCACAATAAGAAATCTATAAGAAACTCTAGTAATAATGAAGAAGTGGATATAGAACTAGAAGAAATCACTGCTATGATTTCCAAGAAGGAAAGGAAAGGTAAAGGGAAATATGAAGGACAACTACCATTCAAATGTTTTTCATGCAACAAAGTTGGTCACTTTGCATCCAAGTGCCCTACAAGAGTCAAGAAGTTTAGATCAGATCACAAACCTAAGTACACTAAAGAATATTATCATGCTGAGGATGGTATAACTGATGATGACTCAGGAGAAGATGAAATTGGATTTGTTTCCATTAAAGGCATTGAGAAGATGCTTGAAGAAATGGACAAAGAAGATGAAGTAAAAGAACATGAGTTAGCATTAGTTTCAAAAGCTAACATCAGAACTGTCTGGATCATTGACAACAGATGTTCACACCACATGACAGGAGACAAAGAAGGATTTGTACATTTGGACAAGTACAAAGGTGGCATGGTTAGATTTAAAGATAAAACTCCCAAACCTATCAAAGGTAGAGGTTCTATCACCTTAGATGGAAAGAACAAGACAGATGATGTTCTCTATGTTGATGTTTTGCATCATAACTTACTAAGTATTGGAAAGTTGCTTGATAAAGGATATCAGTTGGAATTCAAAAAAAACTAGTGCATTATCAACAACAAAGAATGAGACATGATTTATTCAAGCTCAAAGACCAAAGGTAATGTTTTTCAGATCAACTCAGAAGTAAGTTGTTTTGTTGCAAAAGTAGATGACAGTTGGCTATGGCACAAGAGAGTTTGTCATATCAATTTTGACAACATAGTCAAGATAAGTAACGTAAAGGCAATAAGAGACCTTCATAGGATTGAAAGACCAGTTGACACCATGTGCAGGGAATGTGTAATGGGGAAGCATGTGAGGACCTCATTGAGAAGCAAACAAGACTCTGCAGAAAACAAATTAGATCTAATACATACAGACCTATGTGGACCTACTCAAACAAGATCATACTACAGAGAAAGGTATTTTATTTTGTTTGTTGATGATTTCTCAAGGATGATGTGGGTTGAATTCTTAAAATAAAAATATGAAGCTTTTGAGAAGTTCAAAGTATTCAAAGCTAAGGTTGAGAATGAATTTGGATTAAAGATAAAATGTTTGAGATCTGATAGAGGAGGAGAATTCACCTCTGACCAGTTTTATGACTACTGTGAAGAACATGGAATCAAGAGACAGTTAAGTGCACCCAGAACCCCTCAAAAAAATGGAATAGAAGAAAGGAGGAACATGATAATACTTGAAATAGGATGCACTATTATGATTAAAGGAAAGGTTTCCCATACTTACTAGAGAGATGCAGTCAATACAGCAGTTTACACTATCAATAGAATAAAATTGAGGACAGGCACTGACAAGACACCTTATGAACTTTGGTTTGGTAATGTACCTACAGTAAAATACTTCAGAATCTTTGGAAGCAAGTGCTACATCAAGAGAGATGATAGCATTGGCAAGTTTGATTCTAGAAGCGATGAAGGTATTTTTCTTGGTTACTCTACTAAAAGAAAAGCCTATAGAAGTTTTAATCTAAGATTAATGAAGATCATTGAAAGTACTCATGTGAAGATTGATGAGAAGTTTATGATTCAAGAAAGATATTATGACTATGCTCCCATGATTGAAGATGAGCCTAGACCCATCAATAAGGACACATTTATTGAAGAA
>MU223453.1:2720634-2736194 GCA_018584345.1 Thuja plicata | reverse complement strand
ATATTATGACTATGCTCCCATGATTGAAGATGAGCCTAGACCCATCAATAAGGACACATTTATTGAAGAAATGTTTGACTGTATTGATGTTTCATGTAACAATCCTGAACCAAGTGAAGAAGAATCATAGATTATAGATAAAAGTATCACTCCTAAGAATTCAAGATACACATCCAAATACTACTCTAAGGAAGATATCATTGGAGATCAGAGTGCAAAAGTCTTGACAAGATCTAGAGAAAAAGGTTCAACCACTGATGAAGAGGTATGCTTAGTTTCACAAATTGAACCCTTAAGTGTTGAAGATGCGTGCAAAGATTCATATTGGAAAAGTTCCATGCAAGAATAATTAGATCAAATAATCAAGAATGAAACATGGGAACTGGTCCCCAGACCTCATGACAAGAACGTGATTGGAAATAAGTGGATATTCAAGAACAAAATGAATGAAGAAGGCATAGTGGTAAGGAACAAAGCAAGATTAGTATGTAAAGGATATGCACAGAGAGAAGGAATAGACTATGCTGATACATTTGCACCTGTGAGCAGACTTCAAGCTATTAAGTTGTTTTTGGCCTATGTAACATTCAAGAACTTTAAGGTATACCAAATGGATGTCAAGTCAGTTTTTCTGAATAGTGACTTAAAGGAAGAAGTCTACATAAAGCAGCCTGAAGGATTCAAAATTTTAGATAAACCAGACATGGTATGCAGATTTAAGAAATCAATTTATGGACTTAAACAGGCCCCAAGAGCATGGTATGAGAGACTTGATGGTTACTTAACAAAGATATGATTCAAAAAAGGAGCAACAGATTGCAATTTATTCATAAGAGAGACAAATGAAGGACTAATACTCATTGTTATTTTTTTTTATGACATTATCTTTGGAGGTAATGACAAACTTAGTGCAGAATTCACCAAAGAAATTAAAAGTGAATTTGAAATAAGCATGATTGGACCTATCAAATACTTTCTTGGATTGAATGTAAAACAAATAGACAAAGGCATATTCATAAATCAGTCTAAGTATGTGAAGGAGATATTAAAGATTTTCAAGATGGAAGATTACAAACCAGTAGGCACCCCCATGATAACAGGAAGCAAGATTTCTAAAGATGATGATTCCAAAGCAGTTGACAAGACCCTATACAAGTCTATGATTGGAAAATTCATATATCTAACTCAATCTAGACCTGATATTTCTAATGTAGTTGGCATTGTTGTAAGATTTATAGTTGAACCCAAGCAAAATCATCTAATGGAAATAAAAAGAATATTCAAATACTTAAAAGGAACTATTGACTATGGTTTATGGTATCCTAACTCAAAGAATATACAACTTCATGTGTACACAGATGCAGATTGGGTAGGTTGTGTTGATGATAGAAAGAGTACATCATGAGGAGCAGTATTTCTTGGAGACAAATTGGTCACTTGGACAAGTAAAAAGAAGAATTGTATATCTCAGTCAATAACAGAAGCTAAGTATGTTGCAGCAGCATTAAATTGTTCAACAATGGTTTGGATCAAACAGATGATTAAATAATTTGGTATTCAGATTGATTATCCTATTATTATTCACTGTGACAACACTAGTACTATCAATATGTCAAAGAACCCTATGATGCATGCAAAGACAAAAGACATTGAGATCAAATACCACTTCCTAAGAGAAGAAGTTGCAAACAAAGAAGTAAAGTTGGATTATGTGAGCACCAAAGAACAACTAGCAGATATTTTTATAAAACCTCTATCAAAAGATACTTTTGAGTATCTTAGGGAGAAGTTGGGAGTAATTCCATTTCTTGAGTCTGATTAGAAGTTGCATCAAGAACATCAGTCCTTGGTGACTAATAAATGGTTGACTACTCTACTTCTGGAGTAGTACCTATTCTTAATGGTGTTTAACAACCTTTTTCATTGATGTCAAAGGGGGACTATTAGTAAGGGGGAGCATATACTCTGGGGGAGTATACATAACAACAGCAGTAAAGAGGAACCTTTGATGAGGATATTGAGAAGATTGTAAAAATAAGGAAGACACTTTGAGTTGATGATATCATATGTTTCCATCGATGTCAAAGGGGGAGATTGTTGGAGATTTGCCTCTGTGCAAATAATTGATTGTATGTTTGTCATTGATGACAACATATAATATACAACAGGTATCCTATATGCAATTATCAGTATAGATATTCTGGTACTATGTGTGTTTATTTCCATGGTGTATACATGTTCTAGATGCTATGTGCATTCACACCAAATTATATATGCAGTTACAGTTGAGTTCAATTATGACAGTTACAATTTTTGGAGTTTATCTATTAAGAGCTAACGTAAATACAGTGTCTCTTGAGTTGTGCCTATCTTCAGGATATGTGTGTTTGTATTAATGTTTAGTTATGAGTTAAAGATAATTATCCAAAGGTGCTAAACATGTTTCAACATAATATTGATGTTAGAGTTAATTTGGCGAATTCAACTTTGTGAAGCGTCGCGTCTATTCAGTTTGAGTTGCACGGTCCTAACTTTGATTGCGTGCTTGGTTAAGCCGACAAGAAAGTTGATGAAGTGTTTCGAGATATCATCATGACCTTATCCTTGGTGAAGATACATATAGCAGTTCTGTTATGTTCGCTAAGTGGGAACAATGAAGTGAAAAAGAAAAGAC
Organism: Thuja plicata; assembly: GCA_018584345.1. Classification (NCBI taxonomy): domain Eukaryota; kingdom Viridiplantae; phylum Streptophyta; class Pinopsida; order Cupressales; family Cupressaceae; genus Thuja; species Thuja plicata. The sequence continues at coordinate 2,733,520 of MU223453.1, read as the reverse complement.
AAAGAAGAGCAGAAAGTCAGATAGAATAAGTTGAAGATCTATGCGAAGAAACATAAGTTGATTACAATTCATTGGAACTGATCAAGACAGCAGGTCTAATCAAATAGTTCATTTACTAGATATAGTGTATATCTACTGTACTAAAGGTTGTAGCCTTCACCATCTTATCAGTGAGCTATTGGATAGTGAGTCCTCACCCTTAACAGGGTTATCTGTAAAAGACTCCTAATAGGGTCTGACCTTTAACCAGGTTTCTGTACTTCTTTCATTGTAAAGATCAACTCCTAATAGGGTTGTAAGATCTTCTAACATGGATCATTATAAACTAGTGCAGTTATTTGTGGGTGCTAATTCCCACCGAGGTTTTTACCTATTTGGTTTCCCCATAATCAAAATTGTTGAGTACTCTATTGTGTTATCTGAATGTGCATTTACTTTATATCAAATTAGAATTAAGAAAGATAAAATAATTAAATTGAATGATAACTGATTCACCCCCCCTCTCAGTTATCCTTGGGACTATTCCAATGATTTCTGTGCATCAAATCCATTGATACACAAAATCGACCAACATAGTAAATCCCATAATTATTGCTACATAGTCACAATCATAGAAGAAACAATTACTATTTAAGCTACTAAAACATCCATGTTAATGTTTTTGGATTCCCTCATGAAGGTTAGAACATGATACAAAACATACCAATAAAAAAATACAGGCCTTCAAATAAATAACTATAAACTTCAGAAACAAAGTACAAACAAGCAACAAAACAACTACAAAATACTGCAAAATGCACTACAAAAGAGACCATCAGAGATTACAATCGTTGATGCATTATAAACTCACAGCTATAGTATGGAACACAAATATTAACAAACAAATAGTACATCTACTAGAAATTACATACTGCTATGGTAAGAAGAACAAAATGAGAAAAAGTTATGCATATGAAAAAAACAATATGCATCCATGTGTCTTGTATGTATCCCAAACCACCATGACATGGTGCCACAAGATAGGAAAGTCTAGATAGACAGAGCGATAGACATATGAAATTGAATGGTTGAACAGTAGATGCTAGGTGCTCACATGATATTTTGAATAGTATGATAAAGTAGATATGTTATCTCTTCATTATTTAATCTCATGAAGTCCATTCAAATTATAAAATCCATTTTACATAGTATAGATACTCTACCATGTCATTTTTTTGTTGAATAGCTTTCTCTCTTATAATTCATATCTGATTTGATAAAAAGTTAATATTGAGGTACAATGGATTGTATCCTATGAATGGATATCATGGGATTAAATAATGAAGAGATAAAAAGATCTACTTTCACATTTAAATTAAAATATCATATTCCATTGGATTGAAAACTATAGAATTACTACAACCACAAAAATGAAATTTCAACAGAACATAGAACCAAGAGCACCATATAATATTAACATAGAACTCATCTACAAAAAGTTAAAAAATACTTCAATAAACTTAAAAAAATGGAAATCCAATGAGTACAATCACCCAAATGATATTGTGATACTATGTAACATCAAAACCCTAACAAATTTTAGATTTCTGCAAGTAATTTTTTTGCGGGATGGGAAAATGCAACATAACTAAATAGTTGGGAAGAAAACATGACATCTGATAGTGACAAAATAAAAAATAGAAACATAAAGGAAAACACAACACCAGACAATAATACGTTGTTTATAAAACATTCATTCATAGCGAAATGATAGAGTTTTAAATCCTAGATAAAATTGTTACCTGGGTTTTACAAAACTCTAGAGTTTGGAACCGTAAGTAGAGCTCAAAAACTAAAAACCACTTTCTCCTAATCCTTTTTGAACATCCTCTAAATTCACATTTTTAACATTATAGAAAACTTAAAAATATTATTGAGTGCATATAGATCATTTGGTTTACTTCAACCTCTATTTTTCATGCAACCAACCACCAAAAAAAGTTGTTGTCCCTTCAACCCCCCCCCCCAGGAAAAATATCTGACTCAGAAAGAGACCATCGCAAAACATCAACGAAACAAAATTGTCTCTTTCAACAATTAGGAAGAAAACGCGACATCCGATAGTGATAAAACACAAAACATAAGCATAAAGGCCAACACGAAAACATAAAATAATATGTTATTTATAAAAACATTGGTTCATAGTGAAATGTTAGAGTTTGAAACCTAGATAAAAATGTTTCCTTTGTTTTAAGAAACTTTAGAGTTTGGAACACTAGAAGTTGAGTTTGACAACTAAAAACCCCTTTCTCCTAATCCTTTTTTAACATCCTCTAAATTCATAGTTTTAACATTATGGAAAAATTACAAATAATTACTGAGCGCATATAGACTACTTGGTTTTCTTTGACCCCCATTTTCCACACATCCAACCACCAAAACTAGTCGTTATTGTCCCTCCAAACCCCCTGGGACAAATATTTGACTCAGAAATGGATCAATGCAAAAAATTAATGAAACAAAATTGTCTCTTTCAACACTTGGGAAGAAAACAAGACATCCGATAGTGACAAAACAAAAAATAGAAGCATAAAGGAAAAGATGATGAAAAACAATAATACATTGTTTATAAATTATTGGTTCATAGAGAAATGTTAGAGTTTGAAAGCATATATAAAACCGTTACCTTAGTTTTAAGAAAATTTATAGTTTGGAACCCTCAAAGTAGAGATCAAAACTTTAACACTTAAAACTGAACTCACTGATTCACTCGATAATAATGAATACAATAAATAACCAATTCACCAATAAACTCAATAAATTAAATAGTAATATATCTCATATATGTAAATCAATCATTCAAACTTAGCAACATTAGATTAACACATATAACTCCAAATTTAACTATGTTGACACCAGATTTAACTTAGTTGACACCAAATTTAACAAAGAAACCCAATTTAGGAAAAACCTCTGTGGGAATTGTAACCCACAATAAAAAAGTACCCTTCTAAAGTATGCTCAATTAAGAACTTATCTTGTTAAAGATTATAAACACATTTTCTAAATGTGACCCTGTTAGGGGATTTACCTCAGATTTGTTAAGATCGTCACCCTGTTAGGAGTGGCCTTGTTAGAGGCATTTAAACACTCTTTTGGAATGTCACCTAAGTCTAGGTTTTACAAATAGGACTATTAAATCCACTCGGTTAAGAGATTTCTCTATTACAAATATATATTTTATTTTAAGGAAAAGTGGGCTAGCCACTGAATATATTAATAATAAAATTAAGCTAGTTCAAAAGCTCATCCGGGAAAGAACTTAGCAAGAAAACCTGAAATCCTTGCACAATTACAATATGACATACTTTTAGAACATTACAAAAGATTTGAATATGTACATTCAAATAAAAAATAACCATATAAGAATATCATTCAGTGTTTTCTTCGTGATCATTTCAAAATATTGACCGACTCAGACCCATTATATCAACGAATGTACAATTATTCAAAATTTGACACCATCAGGATACCATTGATTGTACAAATATTCAAAATTGAACCCACTTAGGTTACCATCATGTACTTGTTTATTCTTCCATTGAAACATCATCTCCAGGCTGGTGCTCCAGTGGGGAATGATGTGTCCAATCTGCAGACCATGCATTTGCAGCATCCTCTATTGTAGCCTTCCCCCACCCACTTTCAGAATCATGCTTATTCTCAGACAATGTCTCTAACAGGGGCATCCAACCCATAGTCCACCCGCTTGGGTCTAGTGCAAGGGAAGTGGTTTCCCAACCACTTTCCTGTGCATCGTGCATCTTTTCTTCACTACCCAACTTTGGTGCTGCAACCGTTTCCCATTTTGGGCGATGGGCATCTTGTGCAATGGGAATTTTCACCATTGCCCATGTATCTTCCCTTTGTGTCAGAGATATTATTCCCTGATTATTCCCTGGTGACCACACATTGTTGCTCTAGTTTGCTTCATTCCACACAGAAGGTCGACGGGGATTAATGTGTCTTGGAATAGTTGGAGAATTTGGTAACCCCAAAAGGTCCTTCAATGCGAGCACCGTAGCCATCATTTTCCACTCAAGAAATGGTCCAAGGGCATGCCCATTGTCTTGGAATACATTTCTCATAATCTGTGCATTATATAATTCTATTGGTTGTTTAGCCCCATTAAACGCAACTAAAAACCCATGATTATGCAGAAGTTGATACGTAGAAAACAATCCCCCAATCAGCGCTCGACCATTCCAGAGGTCATAATTTTAGATAGCTTGCTTGAGCTTGTTAGCAACCCATAAATTCTTATGAACCATTTTAAAGGCCAAAATTTCTAACAAGCATGGGGATTGTAGGAGGTCTATTACATTCGACAAAAATATTGAAACTAACTGTGAAGGAAACAAAAACTGCTTAGTTTTTTGGGTGAAGTTGTCATGGCATGTTACCTATTTTATTGCGCACTGAATGGAGGAGGAATGAAACAAAAACATTTCATCCATCACAGAGTCAGTGATACACATTGGGAGCACATATTCATTTATATTGGGCGACAACCAAATTCTATAATTTTTTAGTAGCAATTCAGAATGAAAAGTAGCGTAAGATTCACAACTTACATAGACCTCAGCCATTTTCTCCATATTCAAAATATTGTAGCACCAAATGCATTGTGTAGGGTCTAAATAGGATGGGCGATGGCATCATCAAGACACATAATATTGTGTTCTTTGATGTCAATTAAACCTGATTTGACATGTATTATGCTCGGCATCTGGGCCTCAAGCCTTCTGCAAACAACCATGTGAACATGGTGATCCGTATCCCAGCTTGGTATGTAAACATGCACGAGGGAGATAGCCACATTAAGTGTTAGGTTTCCTTGTTTTGAATTGGTGGCCTTTTCTTCATTGTTGCTTTAAATACTTGTACTTCCAATCTCATCTTATGATCTATCCAGAGCCTTTTAAAGATCATAGTCCATTTTGGGGATCCAATTCCCACATGGGAAATTGGAAATCATCATGAACCAAGATTTCATAGTGTGTCATGGTAAAAGGCTTCATTAGTTATCCTATTACACCTTTGTATAGATGCCCAATGCGGTTCTTGCACACCATCGAGTGTGTATGTTTATGGCATACATGTCTGTTTGTTGCTATGTGAACACAATGTCTGGGCCCCTATATATTCTATTGTAATGAATTTGTGTTAAATTAACTCTCTACATCATTGTTTTCATTGCTTGATTTGTCAGATCCCAATAACCTACTTAATTCACCCATCTCTGCTGGGATCACACATGGCATTTTGAGTGTAATATCAATTCCATCACATCCCAAGTTGGATAGATAATCTGCAACCCGATTTCCTTCACGAAGTGTATGGAATAGGAATATGTTGGAAAAACTATCCATTATTTGCCAAGTTTTCTTCAAAACATATTCTAATTGCCAATTATGAGTTACTCTTTTGATGCAGACATTAATTATTACCATGGAGTCTCCTTCAACATGTAAGTCTGTGATGCCACAATGTTTTGCCAGAATTAATCCTGTGAGCATTGCCTACGCTTCTACAATATTATTAGACCCTACATGAAATGGGGAGGCAATGCATGCTAGTAGATTTACCTGTGAATCTTTGATACATGCACCCAGGCCTGATATTCCTGGGTTGCCACGTGATGCTCTGTCAAAGTTTATTTTCATTACATGCTAATTTGGGGGATGCCATTTAATATTTGATCTATCAACTTGACCTGGTATATTTTTTGAGTCTCCCTAAACCATTGGTATGTTGAGACTTTTCCAAATTTCTCATTATATTACTGTCCCATGATGTCACTACTAGGTTGTATCCACGCCTAAAAATGCTAGCATTTATAACTTTCGATATTAATTTTTCCATACCTTGTAATATTGTTTCCAGATTTGACTGCTCATTTTGAAATATTCTTTTGTTTCACTCCCATCAGATCAACCATACAATAAATAGTGGTGTGCACTTCCAAATGTTTGCAAAGAGTGAGCCATGATGTATTTCGGGCCAAGACTAAAATAAGTCCTAGAGCTTGTTGGGCAGAGGGGTGTAGAAACATAATTTTTTAAGGACATATTTCCAAAATTCATGTGCAAAAGGACATTGCAATAGCAAGTGATCCACCATCTCAATCTGATCATCACATAATTTACACTTGAAGGCTTGTGCAATGCAAAAATTTTGTAATCGGTCGCTGGTGAGGATCCTATTCCTTAGTGCTAGCCATGCAAAGCAACCTACCTTGGGAAAAACAACATGGTTCCAACAAAAATTATAACCACATGCTTGGGCCTTATCAGATGCTAAGTTCTAAAGAATCCTATAGCCCTCTCTAATAGAATAATTTCCATTTTTTGCGGGGGCCTATATCAGCCTATCTGCTTTGTCTGACAAGTATATCTGCCTAGTTGCAAGTATATTTCACAGGAGTTCATCATCTTGTCTTGAAAGGTTCATCTCATTAGGGTCCTTCCAAATGACTTTCCCTGAGTAGTTTTTAACAGCCAGAACGTAGTTTATGAGGTGAATGCCCCATTGATTTTCTACAGTATTTATAAGATCTTGTGGAATCTCTGGGGATAACAAGGCAGGTAGGCCACTCCATGAGTCTCTCCAGAATTTAACACTTGTTCCACTATTTACCTCCCATGTGACATAATTGTAAACCAATTCCCTTGTTGACATCATGAAGTTCCAAATTGTAGATCCTTTGGGTGGCTCTGCAATAGAGATAACTCTTGAAGGATAATGGTTATCCAAGTACTTTTTTTGCATGACTTGAAACCATTTATTATTTGGCTTGGTGTACATTTTCCACACAAGCTTTCCCCCAAATGCTCTATTTCTATTATGTAAATCATGAATTCCTACTCCTCCTCTAGTTGGACCCTGTGACATATCCTGAAGTGAGATGAGAAGAATCTTCTTCTCATTTTTCATGTTCCCTATCCATAAGAAGCCTTTGATTAATTTTTGGATTTGCTGTATAATGGAGGATGATGCTTTAAGGACAACAAGATAGTAATTAGGGATTTCCAAAAGAATAAACTTGATGAGTAGGATTCTTCCTGATAGAGATAACCACCTAGCCTTCCAGGCCAAGACTCTTATTCTTTCACTAACCGAGAACCAGTAACCTAGTTTATTAGTTCCCACAAAGAAAGGGATCCCTAGGTAAGTTGATGGCAGAATGTAACTGAGAATTGTAGAATTTGAACAATCCTATTTGATATAATTTGATTGGTGTTGAACAAGTAAATTTGTAATTTTTGAGCATTCACTTTCTGCCCTGAGACTGCAGAGTAGAGGTCTAAAACATATTTTATTTTCCTGGCTTCTTTCACATGAGATATACCAATTAATAATGTGTCATCCACAAATAAAGAATGTGTAACTAAGATGCTTGTATCTCCAATCTGAGCACCGATCTAGAACCCCAATGATTTTTGTTTCTTGATTGTTCTACTCAATGCTTCTGCCATTATAATGGAAAAAATGGGGGACAAAGGGTCTCCTTGTCTAATACCTTGAGTGGAGGAGAAGCCTGCTGATGTTCCATTAATGATAACTGAAAACCAAGCCCCTACAATACATGCCCTAATCCATTTACACCATTTCTTAGAGAACCCAAACCGGTGTAAGACTTGAAATAGAAATTTCCAACAAACTCTGTCATATACCTTCATCATGTCTAATTTGATGACAAAATTAGAGGACTAATTTTCATTAATCAAATGGAGGAATTTGTGAGAAACCAGTGCTCCTTCCATATTTTCCCTTCCCAGAACAAAGCCTCCTTGTTCTTGAGAGATAATTGATGGGATGAGATGATGGAGCCTCAAATAGATGGATTTGGTTATAATCTTATAACTTGTATTGCATAGAGATATGGGGCAGAAATCTGCAAATGATTTTGGATTTTTTTACCTTTGGAATGATAGCAATGTTTGTAGTGTTAAAGTATTTCATCATAGCCTTGCTTTTTCATGATTCTTCTACTACTGCTAGCAATTCCTAGCCAATAAAATCCCAAAATGTTTAAAAACAACGTTGTGTAACCATCTGGGCCGGGAGCTTTGTCTGGAGGTAGTGAGAAAACCACATGTCTTAGTTCTTGAATAGTAAAAGGGGCCATTAGGATGTCATTGTCTTGTTGTGTGATTAATACTGGAATAGCTTCCAATATTTCATCCAATTGCTCTTGCGATGGAGAAGGACCTTGGGTAGGAGAAAGGAGGTTCTTGTATAAATTGACCCCTTCTTTCTGGATTTCATGGGCATTTGTTAGCACGTTACCCATTGTAAATTCTAAGATGGTGAAAATTTTGTTGGCTGCTCATTTTTTCTTGGCTGATGCATGGAAATTTTTTGTGTTCTTATCCCCTTCTCGCAGCCAAAACTCATGAGATTTTTGTCTGTAAATATAGAAACTACCTTTTCTTGTGTCAGATCCTTTATGCTCAATTGAATACTGGCATCACATACTCCATTGATCTCTTTCTCAGACTATAGATTCTTCAATCTCTGTTTCTATGTTCTACTCGGTAAATGTTGTTCTTCAGCTTCTTCTTTTTCTCTATTCAATTCGCCAACCTCTGTATTCATGATTCTATGTTTGTTTCTCATTCTTTATATAGACATACTTTTGCCTCTTAATCTCCTTAATTTTATTTTCCTTCATTTGCGCTCACTCATTCGATCATCTTGTTCATAATTCACAATTCGGTAAACCATTTCACTTTTACCTCACAACTTGTACTTTTATTGTAACTCTTCTCAATTCAGTTTAACTGCTTTATCTTTGTATTAGATCTTCTCATTGAATTTTCTCATTCATAAATCTTCTAAAAAAATTATTTAATTCATTTCCTCATCTATCTCATCATCACTTTGCATTAAATTTAATCTTATCACCATTTATTATCAATATCCTGTACTCGGTAAAACTTGCTTTGCAACTCGGTAACATTCACTTCTCGGTGTCTAACTCATCTTCGGTGCTTAGTGCTTGAATTTCACTCGGTGTTCAGTAACTTGTGACCAAATCACATAACATTCTACTGATTGACTCTGTCTAGTTTGGTAAAGTAACTCTTTCAGTCATAACTTTAGTTCTTTACAGTTTTTGACTTGATCAATCAATTGTACCAATTTGATAACATCAAATATATAATAGAAAACAACTATATCATCATTATTTCATCATTTTCTGATCTGTATTTGTCACCCATTTAAATTCTCCTCTTAAGATATAGGAACATAATAAAAACCAATTAATCAATTGCTTGACATCAATGATAAAACAACAAGTTATCTAACCATTTCTACAATCATGATACTTAGTATCACTCAGTCTTCATCATCTCCATCAGATATTCATCAGTTAATCAACAATCTCCCTCTTTTGCATTGATGGAAACCACTATAATAATGTTATAGAAATTGATGATGGTAGCTCTGAATTACATAATTGTACTCCCTCTGAGTTGATATTTTTGTTTCCACTTTGATCTCTGATCTAAATTTTCCTATTGGATAAATCTTATGTTTCTGTAACATAAATTTTGATTCTCCTTCATGAGTAAATATTAGTAATTAATTCTCTCTCAATATCTCCCTTAAGGATAAATGTCATCATTTCATTCTCTCCCTCTTTGACAACAATGCCAAAAAGTCATACTCTTGAAAACTTGTTCCAGTAGTGGATTATACATGACATGTAATCATAAATAATTGCATACAAAAATCTTTTCACAACTTCAGGAATCACCTAAAGTGTGTCATACTAACATCAATTCAAAATAGATATTCTAATGAAATATAGAATTGATGGAGCATGCCTCATGCTCTTTAGTGAACTTTTGATAGGGGAAGAACCCCTAATTTACCTTCAAAATAATCAAAAACATCTTTAGGTAGTGGCTTTGTAAAGATATCAGCCAATTGTTCCTTTGAATTCACAATCCAATCTCACATTCTTCTCTTGAACTTATTCTCTCAAGTACTGATACTTGATAGAAATGTGCTTGGTATTTGAATGCATAACCAAGTTTTTTGATATATTAATAGCACTTGTATTATCACAAAAAATAGTAATCGGATATGTGATCTCTTCTTGCATACCATCAAGTAATTATTCAATCAATACTACATTTACACAATTCATAGCAGAAACAACATATAAATAGCCTTGGCAGTAGACTATGAAATGCAACTTCATTTCTCTCTCACCATACAACCAATCTTTCACCTAGAAAGAATGCGCCTCCACTAATAATTTTTCTATCATCAACATTTCCAGACACATCTGCATTAGTGTAAACTTGCAGATCAAAAGTACCTCCATTTTTGTACAATAAACCAAACTCTTATGTGCCTTTAAGATATCTCAAAATTCTTTTTACAACAGAAATATGTGTTTCCTTCAGATTAGTAGAAAATATTGCAACAATTATAACAGTGTGTACTATATTAGGTCTACTATGAACAAGATACTGCAATTTACCAATCATGGATTGGTAAAGAGTATTATCTACCTCTTGTGTTTCATCCTCTCTAGATAATTTACATCCAGAAACCATAGGTGTTCCAATAGGCTTGGAATCTTCCATACCAAAAGTTTTAAGAATCTCTTTTATATACTTGGCTTGTGTAATATTGAAGACATTAATTTTTCCATTAGTATATGCAAAGAGAAAATAGTTCTTTGAACTGTTGGTTACACTTACAGTGAAAGACAAATTTTAGTTCAGACTGAATGTGTTAAGTATAGAGAAACTCAATGACACATTTTTACAATGCAAACCAAAAATGCTGAAGAGGAAACCAAAAGAGGAACCCGATGAGAAAAATACACTATAAACTAAAAGAGAAGAAATAGAGGAACCTGACAAAGCAAGGAAACCCAACAGATAGTTCACAAAAGGAAAAATGAAAGATAGATAAATTGACAACAGAGCAACCTGATCATCAGACACCGAAAGTCAGTTATATCATGAGAAAAGTGGATCTAACTTCTATGTCAGATAAAATAGTTATGTTTTATATTTAGATTTTTTATTTTATTTAAAACTATTTCTTGAGGGACAAGAAAGAGTATTGTAATTGTTTTAATCAGTCTAACAGATTAAAAACATGTAGACTAGGAGATCAAGGTCAAGTTGTAAACCTTTGATCATAGAGTTATCTTTGTAATACGTGAAACTTAATTAGGTTAATCTATTGTATAAATAGATGTGTAATCATTCATTTCATATGGATGTGAGGATGATAGTAGCCAAGGAGCACATCTATGGATCAGACTAAAAGTTTCAAGAAACATAACAACAAAAGATGAATTTGGTTATCAAGAACCAAGAATCAAGGCTACCGAGAAAAAGAGGTATTAATAAAGCACATTAGGTGATACTTTATACATGTGATTTTAATGGATATGTAATCAAAAATTGAAGATTGCATACACTCGGGTCAATGAGTATTTTTGTCTAAATTCTAACAAGTGTAGCAAATAGAAGAAATCCTTTCAAGAAAGTTGGATTTAACAATCCTTTGTAAATCTCTTAACCGAGTGCACACTAAACAGTGTTGCTAAATCTCTTAATAGAGTAGACCTTAACCAGTCTCCACATAATACTCCTAATAGGGTAGATCATTAGAAGCAATCAAATTGTAAGCCTTAACCAGCCCCTTCCAATTTGCAGATAGTGAAGTGTTTGTGGGTGCCATCCCCACCACAATTTTTACCTTCTAACATGGGTTTTTTGCGTTACCATATCTTGTGTTATGTGTCATTACATTTCATGAATGATTCTATGGATGTTTACATGTTTGTTAAGTTTATGAATTGATATAAATTACACAAAGATAGGATAGAACAGATGGTTGGTAATACAATTGATTACATAAAGGATTAAGGTTAAAAGAGATAAAAAATTTATAGGTATTGACTCACTCCTCCCCTCTTAGTACATAATTCCCATTATTTCCAACAATTGGTATCAGAGCTAGATCTCTTAATTGGAAAATTTTAAAGACTTAAGAGAAAATATCATACAATGGAGAAGTACAAGATTGACAAGAGTATTGAGAATCAGAAGTTAGAGATACAGATCTTCTATGAATAGTATAAAGAAGCTAGAATCAAGATGAGACAGTTGCTGGATAAAAGAATGATTATGGCATCTCTCTGTAATGAAACATACTACCATGAGGAAGAGATACATAGTCTATTTGAGTCTTCAAGATCTACAACTAGCAAAGCATCAGACACATCTGAAGAAAGCATCACAAGTCTGAATGAAATCAATTAACATCTGGCTGGACAAGTAAAATCTTTGCAAATCAGTCAAGAGACATAGATGGTGTAGACACCCTAAAATGGACAGGCTTGCGACTTTACATTAAGCACACTAATTTTCATCTATTAATTAATGGTTTTTTAATCATTAATTAATCATCTATTTTCTTCTAAATTCATTTCTCAAATCATCTAATCCAATCCCCAAAATTAATTAAATAATTAACTTTATTTAATTAATTAAGCTTTAATTGATTAATTATCATTATTTAATTAATTAAACTCAATTTCCTATAGTTTAAATTCAAATATTTAAACTTACTAATTAAATTCTTTCAATTAAATTAATTTAATTTCATCAAATAAAGCAATTCTTAATTAAAAAGAATTCAATTATCTCACATGTTGAAAATAATTATTAAATAAACGAATTAAATATTCATTTATCTTCAAAGAGATAACTCCAATTACATCACATGGGTTACTCCACCCATCTCTCCAGTCCACATGGGTAACTTCACCCATCTCTTCAGTTCAAAAAGGTAACTCATAATT
>MU223453.1:2691982-2707556 GCA_018584345.1 Thuja plicata | reverse complement strand
TTTCCTATAGTTTAAATTCAAATATTTAAACTTACTAATTAAATTCTTTCAATTAAATTAATTTAATTTCATCAAATAAAGCAATTCTTAATTAAAAAGAATTCAATTATCTCACATGTTGAAAACAATTATTAAATATTCATTTATCTTCAAAGAGATAACTCCAATTACATCACATGGGTTACTCCACCCATCTCTCCAGTCCACATGGGTAACTTCACACATCTCTTCAGTTCAAAAAGGTAACTCATAATTAGCTCCTCAGTTAACCAAACTCTATCTCCTCTTAACCAAATAAAGAGGTGGAGTTTACTGAGGATCTCTCCTGTTCCTTTTGATCACAACCGTTCATCTCCCCATCTCTGGGATCGATCTCAACCATTCATTTTATCACCAAATCCTATATAATAAACCCTTCATAACCATTTGAAGGATCCAGGATTTCAAGCTTACAAGTGCCCTTACTCTATCAACATTCAAGCTATCTTCCGATCACACACACATTTCAATTGTCAAATTCTCGACGCTTCTCAAGTCATAGACATTGCCCCACCAATACTGAGCATCAAGAATAGCATTTTGGAAGGAGTAGAGAGAAACAATAGAAGCTTCAAGCATCGAAGGGTTTGCATTCATTTGTCTTCCTTTCTCTTGTTTGTATATTTTATTGCTCACGTTTCTGTTATTCATTTAGTAGTTATTGCGTACTTGATTTTCATTCACTTGTGAACATTTGCTACTAACCCCCACCCTTGGAAAGGTGTGGGAATCCAGAGAGAGAGGCGTACAGATGGTAAGAATGATTGATGTCATAAACAATGCTAGCCAAGTTGAGCAAGAAAGAAGACTATCTCTTGATGACAAGAGGAAGATTACTAAAAAGCTACAAGAGAAAGAATCAGAAATACAAAGACTTAGAAAGCATCATCATGAGATCAAAAATCAGATTATACTTATGAGTCAAGTGGCAAACAAAATGAACACAAAAATCATTGAAAGAATAGCATCTATCAGTGAGCTAAGAGAAGAAAATGAAAAGATGAAACATGAAGTGAGAATTCAGCAACAACATAATGATATAATCAAAAGAGCTAAAGAAAGAAATAAAAGGATGGATGACTTTCTAGATGGACAAAGAAGAGTCAACATTAATACCAAACTAGGATATACCAAAAATAAAGAATCACCATACCAAGTTTATCCAAAGAATGTCTATGCAAATCCAAGACCAAGAAAGCACTCATGCAATCACTGTAGAAAACAAGGCCACACATCAAATGCTTACAGGAGAAAAATGAAAGGTATTCCTAACTCCACACCTTCATTCATAGAAATTTGTTATAAATGTAACAAGAAAGGACATAAAGCATATGAATGTAAATCTAAGGTGAAAAAACCAAAGAAGTAAACCTACATGGACAAATATTGTCCTGCTTGCAAAATGCATGGGTACACATCTCTTGAATGCAGGAGGAAGAAAAAGAAAGAATGAAAGCCTAAAGAAAATGAAACTACCTATCAACCAAAAAGAGTTGGTAACTCATATGTTTGGGATTACAACACATGGACAAACTATACAACATGTGGAAGATTTGGACACATAGCTGCAAACTGCATGAGATAATGGATGAGGAAGTTTAGGAGCTAGACTAACCCTGGAATGGCATGTATACACTGTCATAAAGTTGGTCATCTTAAGAAGGACTACAAAGACCGAGTGACATATACCAACACCTTTGCCAATGGAAACACCATTGAAGACATCAAGAAAATGAGAAATAAAATGTGGAGGAAAGATACAAACACTAATGAAGCTGGACCGAGCAATGAAAATGGTGACACCTTATCCAATGAATCTAGTGACATCACCACCCCCACCTAAGCATAACAAGTAAGTATGGAACTACATTATACCAAGTTATATTTTGCATCAGTTCTATTCTACATTGATGAAATGCCAAACTAGCATGATTAAAGATGCACTATGGTATTACTTGTTATGATTATGTGAAAACAATCTCATCAGTCAATACTAACTGAAACTCATCAGTGTACATAAAAACCTAAGTTGTCAATACTTACCAAGAATTGTTGATTAAAATATAAAATCTTAGTTGCTAGTGTAAACCGAGATCCATTGGTAATCATGTAGAAAGATAATGTTGTCTTTGCCATATACCAAAATCCATCGGTAAAAAGTCAAATGAGTTGACACCTATCCCAAGAATCATGTTCTCATTGATAATGAAATGTGTGTGATACCCGACAACTCCATCTTCAAACACTGAGAAGTGGGTGAGCATATATGATACAACTTAGGGCAAGAGTCTATAAATAGTCGTTGTAACAACTCATTATTCACAAAGTGACTTAAGAAAAGAAATAGAGCGAAACCAGATCACAAAGGGACAAAATTGCAAAGACTCCAACCCTATTCACATCACTTAGAAAGATTCCCAATAGTCACATAAGGTTGAAGTAACTAACAAAATTCACCAAGAACTCTGTTTTCATTTACTAGAAAAAGCCCTAATTTCTGAAATGATGGCAACTATTTCAAGAACCTCCAAGCTCAAGAATGAAAAGAAAAATAAGGTCAATCTAATCAAGAATTCCACTTGTGAAGAACCTCATTACAAAATATGTCTTGAGGTTGCTTCACAACCCAACAACACTAGTGCATTCTCTAGTATACCAGCTAGGGTTTTGCTTGTTGAAGACGTGCGAGCATATATACACTACAAGATTGAAAAAATATGAGACTTGGAAGTTGAGAAAGATTTAAAAATTCTTTGCAACGATGATGGAACAATCAAAAAAGAGCATAAGCATATTGAAGTGAAAGGTCTCACACATGCCCTACTATTCCTGAAGGAATTCAAAACTGAATGGAATTGATTAGTACTGAGCAGAATACATGACCAAAAAATATGGTTGGATTAGCCAAAACTGATAAACAGGGATGTTATATACGCTATTACCAGTTATCCCATAACTAATAAAGTAAAGGCATTGAAACATCCTCCTAAAGCTGACATTGAAAAGAATACATGAGCAGCATGGGATGGAAGCGGATTAAAGGTATCCACCATCAAGGATGATGAAATGAAATTTGGAGCATGTGTCTTAGGATACAAGCTCTTTGAGGATTGAAGGATGAATAGTATTGCATCTAGAGAATTGGATACATCATACAAAATTATCAAGAAGGTACTATAGTTGGATCTGTCATAACTTCTGCTAAGGCAATTAGATGAGAACATGAAGACAATAAGGACTGCAAATTCTAACTCATGTAAGTTTGGTCCACTCATCATGTGCATATTTTTCTATTTCCAAGAATCCTTCCCATATATAGGCAATGTCAAATGGGGCACTACAAGACTAGTGACCACATAGATTAGTGAGTTCATAAAATCACTAGAAGACAATTTTGAATCAGTCATGAATGCATACTTTGCTAGATTCAAAGAAAGAATGCAGAAGAGAGTAAGGATTCCAGAGCAATTAGTAGAAAAGTTCAAGACTAACATTTATTTTATGGTGGACACAGATTACACCTATATCAAGCCAGCTGTACCAAGGACAACATGGCTGGCTTTAGTTGAATATGAGGTTAAAATAGATCAAGCATCAAATTCTATTGCGGCATTGATAAATGAACAATTGGATAAATCACAACCTAAGTTTAGAACTTATGAGGAAGCCAAGGAAAGGATAAAAAATGGCTCAGTTGTGAAAAATATTGAAAAGAAGAAAGATAAAATGGTTAAGAGCTTGAAGAAAAAGTTGTCAATGAATGAAGAGGAAACAAAATAGATAGAAGAAACCAAGGGTCAGTCACCTGTCGATGAAGCTGATAAGGAGAGTGACTCAGAATCCACAAAGTATAATTCACCACCTCCACCAAAAGCAAAGAAACCAAGGAATGTTGTTGCATCTAGGACCAGGAGTCAGACATAAAAGGATGCAATTCCTTCACCAATCAAGAAAGGCCAAGTGAGGACCTACAAAAGAAAGCCTCAAACATGGAAGAGGGGACCAACAAAAAGAAGAAAGTTCCTTAGAACTAGGGAAGACATTGAGGACATTGAAAAGGATGAAAAATTAGTACAAGCTATCAAGAACACATTACCTTATACAAATGATGAGGTATGTGCTTCTATTATCAAATTGGGTACATCAAATGATCGCAAGATTAAAAACTGGCTAACTCTAGACATCGAGGACCAGAATAAGATAGAAGAGGAAATTATCACAATGATGTGTGAATTCAAATATGTTCCAATTCAATTGGTAGATAGGATGCCAAAAGAACTTATGAATAGATTGTCGGCAAGATGGACATTTGCATTACATTATGATAAATAGATTAGGAAAAGAGCCCTAGTTTCTATCATGTCACCCAAGTCTAAAATGGAGGAGATTGAAGAAATGATGAAGAAACACTCCAAAATGTTCTCACCAAAGTTAAGAGACTAATAAGTTCTTCAAGGACATCTACTTGAGCTAGATAGGAAGAGTGAGGCTGAATGGAGAAAGATACTTGATATACCTAAAAAGGATACAAGTCCCGAGCCACAAGAAGATCTTACCGATAAGCAACATAATGAATTTAAATCAAGCTAAATAGAGCCCCAAACATATTATTATTACTGATGAAGATGTTAACAAAGAATCATTGAACACAAAAGCCAACAAGGATATGGACATTGCAGATGAGACATGGCCCAAAAATACTATTATTTATATTACCAGAGAAAATCTTGCAGATGAAGTATAGAAAGATGAAGATGTCACTATTGTCCAAGACCAAACCAAGGAGCATGACACTACTATAGATTGTGCATAGGTAGACACACTAGGACAAATCCCATTATTGATAGAAGCTATCAATATAATCTCAAAAAAGGAGAAGTCACCTGACAAGGATGCAATCATACCTGAAGATAAGGGTAATGATGAAAAGAAAGATTTAATAGATGAATAGGTAGTCATTGGTGGAGAACAAAACGTTACAAATGTAGATCACACACAAAAATATGGAGATCACACCAAACAAGATGCACAAATTAAAGATACAGATGAAGTGCAAAAAGAGAAAGGTAAACAAGATAAGCCAGTTCATATCACTCCTAAGAACACTGAAGGAGATGATACAGTTACACCGAAGGTTGATGAGGAGAAGTCCACACACAACTAAAAGGCAAACCCCAAGAAGAAAGAAAAAGGTACAACACCACTAAAGCCTTCATCCAGCACGTCAGACCAAGCAGAATAACTTGCTATGGTTTTGCATACAGGTGCATCACAAAAGATGAAGAAGAAAACCAAGAAGAGTAAGTTGGAGGTCACACTTGATGAAATCATTGAAATACCAAAGTGTGATCCAACCACATTGGACTATGAATCTCTTATATAATATGGAGAGATATGTCAAAGGAAATAAATGCAAGAAAAGCTTAGAAAAGAACACAAAGATTCTCTAGTGTTGGAAACCACAAGAGACATCTTAAGCCAAATAGTTCTTGACATTGATGTTGATCATAATGCACCTATCCTAGATCAACTTGTTGTTCTCACCCAAGAAATAACAACTCAAAATGTGGATGCAGAAAAGGCTATTGAAGAACGAGCAGAACAAAAGTTCCAATACAAATTGACAGAAAAGATCAGCTAAGAAGTGGCAAAAAATAAGGTAAAGCTTTTGAAACTAAAAAATGAATTAGATCCAATCATTACTAAAGCTTTTTACTTAATTCAAAAGCTATACACTTTGGAGAAATTCACTAAGGATAATAGGGATAAGATTTCAAAGATTGATTTCGATCTAAATGCAAGTGCTAAAGTTCTAACCATAGATGAAAATGCAATCAAACTACATTATGACAAGATTATAGAAATCAAAAGGTTAAGACAAGAAATTTGGGAAGTAGAATCACAGTTTAGAGATGGGGTTACCGAGCTACAAGCTCAACTATTGCCAAACCTTACACTTCTACAACAACACATGACTTTGGCAAGACAGCTAATTGTCACCCCTGAGATGTCTGTAGTAGACAACATCTATGATATGCATGCCAGAGTTACACTAGAGAACATGCTTCTTGAGAACCTAAAGAAGAAATTGAAGAAAATGATGGAGGAAATGAAGACCTCTCATTTCCATATTTTTAATAAGTTGTAAGTATACACCTTTGCCTTTAATATCAAAAAAGGGGGAAAATGATATGTACAATACATATAGAGAAAAAAGGGAAAATGATGATATGTACAGTAGTAAAGGGAGCATGATATGAAGAAAAGGTGAAAAGGGAGTATAGTAAAAAGGAAGTATGCATGTATATACATATATTATACTGACATATACATAGGGGGAATCATAAAATGATAAGCTAAACACATGGTGTACATACTACACAGTTTAGTATTTTGCACATATTAGTTTTTGATACTAATGTCAAAGGGGGAGATTGAAGACATTAATTTTTCCATTCGTATATGCAAAGGGAAAATATTTCTTTGAACCATTAGTTACACTTACACTGAAAGACAGATTTTAGTGTAGACCGAAAGTGCTAAGTATAGAGAAACCCGACGACACACTTTTACAATGCAAACTGAAAATGCTGAAGAGGAAACCAACAAAGGAACCCGACAAGCAAACTACACTGTAAACCAAAAGAGTATAAATAGAGGAACCTGATAGAGTAAGGGAACCTGAAAGACAAATCATAGAAGGAACATCAAAAGACAAACAAAATAAAAACAAAGCAACTCGAGCATAAAACACTAAAAATCAGTTATATCCTGTGAAAAGTGGATCTGACTTCCACGTCAGATAAAATAGTTATGTTTAATATTTAGAGTTTTGATTTGATTTTAAATCATTTCTTGAGGGACAAGAAAGAGTATTATAATTGTTTTAATTAGTCTAAATGATTAAAAACATGCAGACTAGGAGATCAAGGTCAGGTTGTAAACCTTTGAACATAGAGTTATCTTTTTATACATGAAACTTAATTAGGTCAATCTATTGTATAAATAGATGTGTAATCATTCATTTCATATGGATGTGAGGATGATAGTAGCCAGGGATCACATCTATGGATTAGACTAAAAGTTTCAAGAAACATAACAAAAAAAGATGAATTTGGTTAACAAGAACCAAGAATCAAGGCTATCGAGCAAAAGAGGTATTAATCAATCACATTAGGTGATACTTTGTACATGTGATTTTAATGGATCTGTAATCAGAAATTGAAGATTACATAAACTCAAGTCAATGATTATTTCTGTCTACATCCTAACAAGTGTAGAAAATAGAAGAAACCCTTTCAAGAAAGGTCAATTTAACAATCCTTTGTAAATCTCTTAATCGAGTGGACACTAAATAGTGTTGCTAAAGCTGTTGACAGAGTAGAAATTAAATAGTCTCCACATAATACTCCTAACAAGGTAGATCATCAAAATTGATCAAATTGTAAGCCTTAACTGACCCCTTCCAATCTACAGATAGTGAAGTTTGTGTGGGTGCCATCCCCACCGCAATTTTTACCTTCTAATAGGGTTTTTTGCGTTACCATATCTTGTGTTATATGTCATTACATTTTATAAATGTTTCTATGGATATTTACATGTTTGTGTAAGGGGGACAAATATGTTGCTAGTTTGATGAAATGTGGATTCAATTAAAATAAAATACCTTACATTTAAATATGTTATGGGGGTAAATAAGATGTTCTCCTTCTATCCTTAGATATTCAAATGAAAGATCCAAGTTGATTAACCCAAAAGGAAGGATCAATGCATAAATGAATCAATCATTTATAAACAAGAATGAGGAAGGAAGATCTTAAGTACCTGGGTTTGATTGATTAATTTGAATGTATTTTAGATTTAGATAGATTGATAACCTTAATTGAATTGAATAGGAGAAATGTACTAATCTTGAATGTTGTAGATCTGAAGAATGCTATTTTCTGAAGCCTATGTTGAATTTATGGAATATCTGAGACCACATCTGGAATAGAAATGTAGAGAAAGACAAAACCAAGAAATATTTTTCTATTTTGAGACAGTTTCGATTTGTACCCTCAAGTTATTGTCACCATTTGCCAAAATTTCCAATTGCACCCTAGGTCACAATCGACCTAAAAATTCTCAGAATGAAATTATGTTTTTAGATCCCGGAAGTTTTCCGAAAATGGTATTTGAATCTCTATCCCAATCTATTGTTTTGAACCTGTACCTGCAAGAAAAAGGGTTTGTTTGTTGGGGGGAGGGGTTTTCCTTGGTCAAACCTTGGTTTTGGAATTAACCTAAAATATATAATTTAAATTGAAGAATTAAACAACGTAAATGAAACAATTCACCTTGCTCATGTAAAAGTCCTTGTGGAGGATTCAAATCTTTGAATCCACAAGTATGGATGCACCAAATGGATGTAGAATGTAGAATGTAGAATGTTATATGTCTTCAATCAATTTTTTGTAGATATTAAACACCAATCTTGAATGGGTTTTTTAATTGAAAGAGGCTTGGAGGAATGTCGATGGATAAATCTTCAACAAGAGGGCTCCATGGAGCTTGAATCCTTCAATGGCCACCAATGGATCTCCTTGATGAAAATGGATGCTTGAGAAGTGCTTGAGAATGGATGAATACTTCAATGGCTACTTGGATTGCTTCAAATCTTGCTTCTTCACCTTTTGAATTCACTCTTCAAGTCTTCAAAATGTTCTTGCAATTATGCTTGATGATCATAGTTCACGATTAGAGAAAATGAGAGAAGAAAGCTTCCTTTTATATGAAATCAGGGCACAATCTTCTAGAGAGGCTGACATAGGAGAATTAAATTATAATTGGACCCATGCTCCTAGAAGAGGACCTATGTTAAATATAATTAAGGATTTGTTGTCCCGAAGTCCGAAACAGTCGACCCAGAAGTGGGAATTAAATTTTTCCAAAAACTGACATCCAGAAACCCTGAGATTCTAAAATTTCAACCCTGGGCCTGGAAAAGGTTGATTGTGACCTAGGTCAAAGTTGAGGTCAACCTTGACCCAAAAAGGTTGACCTTGAACCTGAGGTCAAAGTTCTAGTTTCTTAGTCTGGGGTGGCAGAAATAGGTTGGAAAAAGTGGAAATGGGACAGAACAGGGGGATAAAGCCAGATCAAAGTTAGGAACCCATTCAAGGAGCTTGACATGACCCCAAACCACTTACTTGGAAGGCTAAACCAGTTTACCATGGAAGTGCTTCCATTTTATGACTATACAATTTGTTAAGTTTATGAATTGATATAATTTACACAAAGATAGGATAGAACAAATGGTTGGTAATACAATTGATTACATAAAGGATTAAGGTTAAAAGAGATAAAAGTTTTAGAGATTACCCCTCCCCTCTCAGTACATACTTCCCATTATTTATAAAAAATATAGATCCCTCTAGTAACTTGTTGTATCTCTAGACCTAGAAAGAACTTAATCTCTCCAATCATTGACTTTTCAAACTCTTTTCTCATTTCATCACCAAATCCTTTACATAAAGTGTCAATGCCTCCAAAAATATTATCATCAACAAAAATATCTGCAATCAAAACTTTAATATCACTGTCACATTTCAAGTAAACATTACTATTATCACTTGTTCTTTGAAAACCTATTTTGATTAGATAAGAGTGCAATCTATCATACCATGCTTGGGGTGCTTGTTTCAAACCATATAAAGCTTTATGTAAATTACATACCTTATTCTTGTTGTGTTCTCAATAAATCCTCCACGTTGCTCAATGTATATGTCTTCTTCAAGTATCCCATTAAGAAATGTAGAATTAACATCCATCTAATATGCCTTGAATCCTTTGTAAGAAACATAAGATAGAAGTATTCTAACTCCTTCGGATATAGAAAGAGGTGCAAAATCCTCTCCATAGTCAATACCTTTCTCTTATGAATAACCTTTGTAAACAAGTTTGTTTCTAAAAATCCATTTAGTACCTATAAATTTTTTGTCTTTAGGCCTGGGTACTAATGTCAATGTCTTGTTCTTCTCAATTTTATCATACTCTTCTTTCATTGCTTTCATCCAATCTTCATTACGTAGTGCCTCTCTAACTTTCTTAGGCTCAAATGTAGATATCAAACATGTATTGTCTCTTACATTGTTTCTTGTCATTACTCCAACATCCTTATTTCTAATAGTCTTGCTCAGGGAATGGTGCCTTCTCACATACTTTACCAAAATAGGCTTGGTAGCTCTCGGTTCTTCAATATCAACATTCAGTTGTGGAACTCCTTGTTTATCTTCCTCCTTGTAGGTGCTCTCGATAAGGTATTAGTAACATCAGGTTGAACATATAAAAACTTATCATAATCTTCTGGTTCCTTCTTTCTATCTTCATCATTCCTTTCTGCAAACTCATCAATTCTCACATTTGCACTTTCCACCATTTGTTTAGTAACCTTGTTCAAACATTTGTAAGCTTCACTCGTAAAATATTCTAAGAAAATCCCTTCTCCTTTTGAATCAAACTTTTCTTCTCTATAATATTTTAGAATATATAATTTTCTCCCAAAAAATTTAAAGTAACTAACATTAGGTTTGTGTTCATACCAGATTTCATAAGGTGTCTTGTTGGTACCTTTCTTCATTTGTATTCAATTCAATGTATAAATAGCAGTACTCATAGCTTCTCTCCAAAAGTTTTGTGAAAATCCTTTTTCAATCATCAGTGTCCTAACACAATCAATAATAGATCTATTTCTTCTCTCAGCAATCCCATTTTGTTGTGGTGTCCTCAGTGTTGACAACTGTCACTTCATTCCATTATCATTACAAACCAATGTAAACTCATCAGAAGTAAACTCACCTCCTTTGTCAGATCTCTAACATTTCAACTGTCTTCTAGTTTCTTTTTCAACTCGGGCCTTATACCACTTAAACATTTGAAATGCCTCATATTTTTATTTTAAAAACATTATAGACATCATTCTAGAATAATCATCCACAAATAAAATAAAATATTTGTCTCCATAATAAATTTGAGTCCTCATGGGTGCACATAAATCAATATGTACTAAACCAAAATTTCTTGTGTAACATAAGTCTTGATTTCAAAACTAGATTTAGTTATCTTACCCATCTGACATTCTCTGCACATAGCATTCTCAATTTTTTCTAATCTTGATGGTCCTTTTACTCTACTCCTCTTACTCACTTTGATTAAGTTGTCAAAATTAACATGACAAAGCCTTATGTGCCATAACCAAACATCTTTAACTTTTTCAAACATGCAACTCTTCACAGAAGTATCAAGATAAAATAAATAGCCTTTATATTGTTCTCCAATAGCAATTAGATTATCCTTCTCATCAAATACTTTCATCTTTCCATATTGAAATTCCATTCGGTGACCTGTATTGTTTAGTTGTGCAACACTCAACAGATTATACTTTAATCCTTCAACCCAATAAACATCATCACATCTTGTGTTATTCAGTAGAATTTTAGAACCTTTTCCTTTCACATGAAATGGAGCAGCATTACCAAATCTAACATAACATCCATCATTCTTTTCAAAGGAAATAAACTTAAGTGTGTCAACAGTCATGTGATGTGAAGAACCACTATCTATAATCCATGTTTCATTTTTACTTACTTGTGATATTAGGGATCTAGGTTCTTCTTCATCATAATTATCTTTAATAAAAACATAAACAACTTCTTTTCCATCATCATTATCAAAAGAATCATCATCACTTAGTCCTTCATTAGCAATATGACAAGATTTGTTACCTTTGTTTTTGTAGTCTCTGTATCTCTTGAGTCTGTTTTCTGTTTTGTCCTTATCTTTGTTATCTTTATTTTCCTTCTTATCTTTCTCTGGACAGTTAGATGGAAAGTGACCAATTTTATCACAACTAAAACATGTCAAGGGTAACTTACCTCGGTATTTTCATTTGCCTCTTTGTAGCCTTCTAGCCAAAAAAGCTTCAAATTCTCTTCCATTCTCATCACATTCAGTAAATAACTCTTCAAGACATTCAATGCAATTATAAAATTTCTCACTATCACTACACAAATATCCATCTCTAGCAACAACTTCCCTAGCTTTTCCAATCTTTAAAGTAAACTTAAATGCAGATTTAATCTTATAAGTACCAATCAAACTATTGTCAAAATAGTTTAGCTCAAATGTAGTTAACTTACCAATAGTAGCATCAAGTAAAATATTCATCTGGGGTATAGATCTTAGCTCTTGTATAGCAGATACATGAATAGCATAACTGTGTAGCAGGGTTCTCAACATCTTTCTTGTAACATCATCCTTTGTTATGATCCCATGAGATCCTTTGATAAAATTAAAAATATACTTACATCTTGTATTATATTGTATTATGCTCTCTCCTTCCTTCATCCTCATAGAGTCAAATTTTACTCTCAAACTTTCTACTTTAGCCGTTTGAACATGTTGATCTCCACCATAGGTCAAAATAAGTGAGGCCTCACCCTGACCCATCAAAGCTTTACTAATCGATCACACTTTGATACTTTATGTTTTGATACATTGATACACTTTTTAATTATCCTGACAAAGACTCGAGATATTATGTTATGATGATTATTATATTGTGTGGATTACATTTTGATATGGATTAGACCTAGAACAGATGGTTGATTTTGATTATATATGTTTAGATAAGTGAATTGATGAGAAGATCGAATCATGATTAGACCTAATTATTTCATGGATATTATGTCATGATGATTATGGAATTATTATGTTTTAAACATTTTTGTATAAAAATTGCAATTAGAAATTTAATTCTGCTATTGATTAATGTTGCTAATTATAAATTGAAAATGTATATTGCATGTGATTTTATTATTTTGGACTACTGATGCTCGAGTGTAGTGTGCAGAAAAGAGAACCATGGAATTATTTAGAGAACCGGGGCTAAACACATGTGAATTGATTAAGCCAAGGTTTAATCCAATAAGAGATTGAAACCTCATTGTAATGTGATCTTGTTGTAAACGTAATCTCAATGTGTGTTAATAGTTTAAAACTCATGTTGTTGTTTGGACATGTCATTGTGAATGTGATGTGTATTTTGTCTTGGTGTCACTTGACACTTGTGTTGTCCATGTGGATAGTGACATGTCAAATTAGGGCTTGAGTAAGAATTATCAAATCTTATAGGATTTTATATTAATCCCCACTTGTATATAGATGTCTTGTAGGGATCACATCAAGTTGGAACTCGGATTTGAACTTTAGGGGTACTTTGGAGGGGTCAAAAGTGACCATAGAGTGTATTTTTCGCCAAAATTAGTTAACCCTAAGGGGGTACCTTGGGTTAGGGATAGTTTTTACCTATGGGATAAATCTAGATCACCATTATGGCTCTCTAAAATGCCTAACTTTCAAAAGTAGCGAAAATGAAGATGGCCACATGCATTTAACTTGTCCCACACTCCTTACTAAACACACAATTAAGAGGGGAGACAAGAGGTAAGGAAAAAGGACTAGAGGGCATGTCTCATTAATTGCTAAATCTTGAGTACACTTCTAGGGGTCTTTTAGAGGAATTGGAGAAACTTAGTGAGTGTTCATCCACTCTCCAATTTTGGAGACAACTAAAGTTGGAGGAAGAAAAGGAAAAAGAGATAAGGGCTTTTACTCAACCACATTCTTGCCATTTTTCTTGGATCAAGGTTGGTGGATTCTTTCCATAGAGGAATGCTCTTGCATTTAATATTTGCATGATATTGTTTAAATTAATATGTAAATATTGTATGGTTTCATATATGTAATCATGTAAAGTGTTGTTGTATGTAGATGTTGATGTTATGTGTTGGGTTTGGGATGCATTTGAATTTTATTTCATCTCTTTCTCTTTTTGATTTGGGAGTATTGTTCATGGGAGTTTAAGGAATTACTCACCCTTTGGGAAGGGAAGAAGTGGCCTTGGGTGAAGGGTTTAGTTGGTCTCTCTATTGTAGTGAAAGTCTCTTCTCTTGGAGAAGAGGGATAATTTTATGGAGTATTGGCTCCATGAAGCCATGTGATAAATATTGTTTTTTGGTATAGGAATAACCAAAAGTGTATATGGAAGGAATATACATTTAGCCTTGGAAAAGGCATGGGAGAAAACTCTTGTTGAGAAATTTGAATGCAATGAAATTCTCCTCCTTGGAAAAACCCACCTTCACTCTATTTCAATGGGTTTGAAAAACCCATTTATGAAACCTGGTTAAGAGGTGAGCTCCCATGGTTCTCTTCATGTTTTATTGCAGGTTTTTGAAATCAAGTTGGATGTAGAAAAGTTTGGATGAAGTCTTCATTTTGGTATTGTTGTGAAAGAGCAACTTTATGGTTGCATGATTACTCCTTGTGTTGAGGATCATTTTATTAAGTGTTGTAAAGTCCATTGTGTAAGCTTGTTAAGAAAAATGTGAAACACTCTCATTTCTTTTGTAATGATATTCATAGCATGTAAACCTTATGAATGGTTAAAATATTGAAACCTCTAGTGTATGTGACTTTAAATTTCCAAGTCAAGAACACTACATGTTTCTTTTGAAATTTCAAAATTTTATCTCAATTGGATCAATACCTCATTTTCAAAATAATTGTATTTCCTATCCTTAAAAAGAAGAGATTAGTTTACCTACTATAGTAAGTCAAAGAGATTAATATAATAATGAAAACAATCACCTAATATTAATGATCAAATTCTAGTTGCATAATGTTTGGAAAAAAGAAAAATAATCTAATTCATGCATGTATCTACAAACAAAAAAAGAAATAAATGATGTTAATGTGTAGAAAATACAACCAAATCTACGATGTCATTTTTCAGAATATAGAGAAAAAATCTCTCTGAAAAATGTATGGGAAGGGATTTAATTCCCTCCCCTTACACAGAGAATATTCTCTAAAAGATCCCCTCTCTAATACCCCTTTATTAATCCCCTAAACACCCCTCTAAATTACCCTTCTTAAGCTAATGCATAGTCTTTTCTTTGAGAAGGCTTAATGTCCTTCACCCATCTTCGTGGGCCCCACCATAATCCTTCCCTTACCTTTCTTCTCCCCATGCAAAATTGGGCTGACACAATAATCATTACCCAAAAATTAAAACTTTTCCCCCCATTTGTTGCAGATTGAGTAAACATAGGGATTAATGTACTTCCCTAGGGCAAGGGTTTTAACATAGTTTAAGCCATGGGGAAAGTGCTTGGGTCCCACCACAACCTTGGGATTTCGCATGATTCCTTGGATTTAATGCCATATACCTCCTCCTCATGCAAAATATAAAGTTGTTGACTTTAGCACTTTGGATGGGAGACATTGCAGTGGCCCCCACCATCTTGTTCCACGTGACTGCCTTGGTAAGGGCTCTTCTCTCCCCAAATAAATTTGCAGGCCTTGGAAAAAAGGTATGGGTTTTCACACCCTCCCCACCCACATGGGAGATGATGTGACATTTTGAAAGGGATAGGGTGATAGGTTGCTAGGTAGATAGGTAGGTTAGATTATAGCTAGTTATAGGTAGTTAGTT
>MU223453.1:2676871-2691932 GCA_018584345.1 Thuja plicata | reverse complement strand
ATTATATGTAGATAGATTAAGTTAGTTAAATAGATTTAATTCTGATTTATGTTATTTGAATTAAGTGGCCTCATCTAATAGATATACTTTCTATTTAAATTGTGTAGTTTAAATACTAGATTTGAACTTTAGTTTTTTATGTGAAAATATATATAAAATGACTAATATGTTATGGATTTAATTCTTTATTGTTTTATTAAAATAATGTAACTTGGTTTAGATAAAGTTTATTTAATTGCATAGTTAATTATTGATTAATACATGTAGTTTTATGTAAAAGAAATATAGATAGATATTAATTTTATTTTATTATGATAAATTGAGTTATGTTGCCCATGTGTTTCAAAGGGATTAGAGGTCAATTTAAAGTTTCTATTTGAGATTAATTTAATATTCTATTAAATAATTAAAGGACCATAGTTGCATGGAAATTTGTAAGGGAGAATTTAAATTGTTTAGGATTAGATTAGTTTTTTTTTAATTATTAAATTTTAAACTAGTGGTTAATGGTCGAAAGAGAATTGGGACTAGAATTGTATGAAATAGTTGTAACCAAGGTTAGAAATAAAGTGATTACCAGGGAAATCTAATTCAATGTATGACTCGTAACAATAGACTATCATCATGATACTACACATAGATTAAAACATGAAACCAGAGTTAAATCAACCTGACCCAGGTGTTCACGCAACCTATATGACTAGTTGATGCTCTAATTTTACATTTGTATGTAGTGTGACCCTAATTCAACATATGCATATACCTTAGAACTTGAAGACGAACGTTACCATGATATCACATTTTCTCAAATACATCCTTTGCTAGTGGTATGCACTTGAATTCTAAAAAATTTTGTATGTGTATTTTGCCCTAGTTTTGGGCATGACATTTTGGTATCAGAGCCATTTTTCAACACTAGGAACCTAACCCATTACGTTTCAACTCATTCAAAACTTAAATAATTGTGTAGGATGCCTGCGATCACCAGATATAACCTACGAGGCAGGGGTCATAGAGCTCCCCATGTGGGGGCAGGATAGGAGGATCCACCACCTCCACCATCACCACCACCACCTCCACCACCTCAGAACCCTAACCAAGATATTTTGAATGTTCTCCATAATTTGATTGGGGTAATTTAGCAGAGACTACCACCCATAGTTCAGCAAGAGATTCTGGAAAGGGAAGCACATATTTTAGAAAATGATAGAGCAGTCAACAGAGAGAAGTAAGAGTCCCTCACCCAGGTTTGTTGAGGGTCATGATGATCAGGAGGGTGAGTTAGTTCATCAGGTTGTTATACCATGCAAGCATGAGATACGTGCCAGGGAGAGACCCCCTAGAGATGTTGGAGATGAGATCTAAAAGTTATTATGACTCTAGCCACCCTTGTTTTTGGGATCCAATGATGGGTCAGTAGAAGAGGCCTGGTTATAGAGTTTACAATGATGTTTTGGATTACACCTTTATGGGAGTAATCTACAAGCACGACTTGCAGTCCATCTTCTACGGGAGAAGGCTTCCACTTGGTGGGAGTAGGAGGTGTCCATAGGTGGAGTGAGTATTGACAGACTCACTCGGGAGTCTTTTATGACCCATTTTCAAGAAAGGTATCTCTTCGAGCATTTTAGACAGAGACAGATAGAGGAGCTCCATGATCTCCAGCAGAGAGGCCTCATAGTGGCCCAATATGAGAGTCAATTTCTTGATCTCCTTCCCTATGTTGATTACATGAAGGATGAGAAACAGCGTATTCACCATTTCATTAAGGGACTTAATATGTCTCTTTATAACACAGTACACCTAGCTTTCCCTACCACGTTTAGAGGGGCAGTTGAGATAGCACTTGTAGCCGAGGATATCCATACTAGACAGGAATCCTGAGATCGGTCCCAACACCAAAACCCCTCTTCCCAGTAGTTAGGATAGTAGAGACCCCCGTGGAAAGGGAAAAAGAATCACTCAGCAGGATCCTTTAAGGGTCAACAGTCTTAGTAGCAGAGATCTCAACAAGATTCTAGACAGAGGCATTCATAGGGTTATTAGGGCTCTAAGCCCAAACAATGGGAGTCTTAGGATCTTAGATAGGATTAGAGGACACAAACCCCTCAGACACAGCTAGCTAGGACTCAGCAGTCCTCTAGGGGTGGATACAGTGGTTCTAGTAGGACTGGAGGGTCACAGTAGCCTAGGACATAGGGAGTGCAGATTCAGACGCGAAGACCATGTTACACTTGCGGTGGTATGGTTCATTTAGTGAGAGAGTGCCCATAGGGACAGTCAGCCAGCGGTCAGAGAGGGGATACCTCAGAGCCTATAGTTGGAGATATGGGTAGATCCCATAGAGTTTTTGCAGCAGTTGATAACCACCAGGCCGAGCACTAGGCCACGGTCATAGAGGGCACATGTATGATTCAAGGTATCAGTGTTTCTATCTTATTTGATTCAAGAGCCACAGACTCCTTTATATCTCCCTATGTAGTGGATCATTGCGGGCTGGTGGCAGTTAGACAGGATGTTGGTTGGGAGGTTGAGTTAGCTTCAGGAGCTAGGGTGTCTGTTAGTTCCTTAGTTTGCAGTTGTCAGATTCAGATTGGAGACTTAATCATGATGACTGATCTTCACATTACCCCTCTAGGTTCTTATGATGTAGTCCTTGGCATGGATTGGCTATATGCCCATAGTACCAAGATGGATTGTCGTTAGAAGAGGGTTGAGTGTGTTGATGATCATGGTACTTCTATGGTGATATTTGGGGTACAAAGACCCGTATCTCTTTGCATGATTTTCGCTATGCAACTTAAGTGGTGCGTGTGGAAGGGATGTCAGTTATTTGCCATCACCATTAGTGATAGAGAGGAGGATTTAGATGGGGAGCCTTTGCTTGAGGATTATCCTATTCTTTAGGAGTTTGCAGTTGTATTTCCTACTGAGCTACCTGGTATGCCTCCACCTAGGGCAGTTGATTTTCACATAGATCTTGTACCAGGACCCAAGCTAGTATCTAGAGCACCATACAAGATGACCACACATGAGCTCAATGAGCTCAAGATTTAGTTATAAGAGCTCTTGGAGAAAGGGCATATCTGACCAAGTGTATCACCTTGGGGTGCGCTAGTAATTTTTGTGAATAAGAAGGATGGATCACTTAGATTGTGCATTGATTATTGACAGTTGAATAAAGTAACAATTAAGAACCGATACCCAGTTCCCAGGATCAATGATTTGTTTGATCAGTTGCAGGGTGCTCAAGTGTTCTCAAAGATAGATCTGAAGTCAGGGTACCATCAGTTATAGATTGTGGAAAGTGACATCTACAAGACTGCCTTTTGCACGAGGTATGGTCACCATGAGTTCACAGTAGTACCATTTGGCCTCACAAATGCTCTAGCAGTGTTCATGAGCCTCATGAATGAAGTATTTCATACATTCTTGGATAAGTTTGTGGTAGTGTTTCTTGATGATATTTTGATATATTATTGCAATGAGGAGGAGCACAAGGAGCATCTGAGATAGGTTCTGTAGCATTTGAGAGAGAATCACTTATATGGCAGCTTGTCAAAATGTACCTTCTTTAGACCCAAGGTGCATTATATTGGTCATGTTATATCAGGCGATGGGATCTCTGTAGACCCATCGAAGATTAGAGCCATTATGGATTGGCCAGCACCCACCAGTGTCACTAAGGTCAGAAGTTTTATGGGCTTAGCAAGATATTACAGACACTTCATGGTAGGATTTTCTAGAGTAGCTCATCCCATCACCTCCCTTCAAAGAAAAGGGAAGAAGTGTGAGAGAGATTTCAAGGAGCTCAAGAGAGCCCTCACAAGTGCACCAATTGTAGTAGTGCCAGATCCTTTCAAATTTTTTTGTATGTACTAATGCTTCATTCGATGGTTTAGGAGTAGTTCTTATGTAGGAGGGTCATCCTATAGCTTTTGAGTCTAGGAAGATAAAGACTCGCGAGCTTAATTATCCCTTTCATGACCTAGAACTTGCAGTGGTGGTTCATGCCTTAGTGAGATGGTGACATTTCCTTCTAGGTCACCGATTTGAGCTTCATTCATATCACCAGAGCCTACAATATATCTTTACATAGCCCAATCTCAATGCTAGGAAGAGGAGATGGATGGATTTTATGTGTGAATATGATTTTGATGTTCATTACATCAAGGGGAAGGAGAATGTAGTTGCAGATGCCTTGAGTAGGAGGCAACATGAGCTCTCATCTATGACTTCTAGTATAGATTTGAGGGAGCACATTTTGCATCACTTGCTAGAGGATGGGTTATATGTGAAGGTTTTTCAGCTTATCCATTCTCAGAGAGCCATTGAGGGGAGATTTTTAGAGTATTCTTTAGAGACGGATGGACTTCTATGTCATAGGAGATGCATCTATGTACCTTCTACAAGTGACTTGCGAGAGTTTATTATGCTTGAGGCTCATAGAGCACCTTATGTAGCTCATCTGAGAGTCAAGAAGTTACATTCCAATCTGAGATAGTTATATCATTGGCTGGGCATGAGGTTGCAGATTTCCAGCATAGTTGCTAGATGCCTAGAGTGCCAGAGAGTGAAGGCAGAGCGCAGTCATCCAGGTGGGCTCCTGCAGCCACATGAGATTACCGAGTAGAAGTGGGATACTATATCTATGGACTTCATTATTGGTCTCCCTATGTCTTCTCACCACCATGATGCTATCTTGGTGACAGTCAACATGTTGACCAAGGTTGCCCACTTCACACCTATGCATACTACATTCACAGCACGAGACGTAGCTCAGGTCTTTTTGCAGGATATTGTCAGACTTCATGGCATCCCTTATAAGATCATCTCTAATAGAGACTCCTTGTTCACATTAGCTTTTTGGAGAGAGTTACAGGCAGCATTGGGTACTAGAATAAATTTTAGTATAGCATACCACCCTTAGACAGATGGGCAGACAAAGAGGGTTAACCAGGTGTTAGAGAATATATTACGTATGTATGTGATGGACCATAAGGTCAAGTGGGAGGAATACCTACATTTAATTGAATTCACCTATAATAATGGGCATCATTCTTCTATAGGTATGCCACCATATCAGGCATTATACGATAGACCTTGCAAAACTCCCTTGAGTTGGGACAGGATTGAGGATAGAGTATCTATTGGACCCTACTTGGTCAAGGATATGGAGCAGCACGTAGTCTTTATTAGACAACATCTTAGAGAGGCTCAGGACTGATAGAAGAAGTATACAGATGTGAAGCGGGTTGATCATGAGTATATGGTTGGAGATAGGGTCTTGTTGAGAGTGCGCCCACATAAGAGTCCAATCTTTTTTGGAAAGGGCTCTAAGTTAGCACCTCGATTTGTTGGACCTTTTGAGATATTAGAGAGGATAGGACCAGTTGCCTACTGTCTAGCCTTGCCACCCAGCCTATCATGCATCCACAATGTGTTTCATGTATCTGTGCTATAGAAATATATTTATGATGAGTCTCACATTATAGATTGGGATGCCTTGAAGGTGGAGTCAGATGGGCAGCTAGCACTGGAGCCCATTTGTATTATAGCTTGATGGACTCTTGCACTCTGAGGCTGAGAGTTGGACCAGGTTAGGGTCCAGTGGGATTTTTATGATGAGGTCATAGCTTCATGGGAGGATGCAGCATAGATGAGATCTTAGTACCCATATCTTTTTTATGAACTCTAGGAGGAATTTCATGCCTAGTGAGGGAGGATGTGAGGCCTCACCCCGACCCATCACAACTTTACTACTCGATTACACTTTGATACTTTATGTTTTGACACATTGATACACTTTTTGATTATCCTAATAGAGACTTGAGATATTATGTTATGATGATAATATTGTGTGGATTACATTTTGATATGGATTAGACCTAGAACAGATGGTTGATTTTGATTATATATGTTTAGATAAGTGAATTGATGAGAAGATCGAATCATGATTAGACCTAATTATTTCATGGATGTTATGTCCTGATGATTATGGAATTATTATGTTTTAAATATTTCTGTATGAAAATTGAAATTAGGAATTTAATTATGCTATTGATTAATGTTGCTAATTATAAATTGAAAATATATATTGCATGTGATTTTATTATCTTAGACTACTGATGCTCGAGTGTAGTGTGCATGAAAGAGAAATATATAATTACTTGGAGAACCATGGCTAAACACATGTAAATTGAGTAAGCCAAGGTTTAATCCAATAAGGGATTGAACCCTCATTGTAATGTGATCTTGTTGTAAACATAATCTGAACATGTGTTAATAGTTTAAAACTCATGTTGTTGTTTGGACATGTCATTGTGAATGTGATGCATATTTTGTCTTGGTGTCACTTGACACTTGTGTTGTCCATGTGGATGGTGACATGTAAAATTAGGGCTTGAGAAAGACTCACCAAACCTTATAGGATCTTATATTAATCTCCACTTGTATATAAATGTCTTGTAGGGATCACATCAAGTTGGAACTCGGATTTGAACTTTAGGGGTACTTTGGAGGGGTCAAAAGTGACTCTAGAGTGTATTTTTGGCCAAAATTAGTTAACCCTAAGGAGGTACCTTAGGTTAGGGCTAGTTTTTACCTATGGGGTAAACCTAGATCACCATTATGGCTCTCCAAAATGCCTACCTTTCAAAAGTGGCGAAAATGAAGATGGCCACATGCATTTAACTTGTCCCACACTCCTTACTAAACACACAATTAAGAGGGGAGACAAGAGGTAAGAAAAAAGGACTAGAGGGCATGTCTCATTAATTTCTAAGTCTTGAGTACACTTCTAGGGGTATTTTAGAGGAATTGGAGAAACTTAGTGAGTGTTCACCGACTCTCCAATTTTGGAGACAACTAGAGTTGGAGGAAGAAAAGGAAAAAGGGATAAGGACTTCTACTTAACCACATTCTTTCCATTTTTCTTGTACCAAGGTTGGTGGATTCTTGCCATGAAGGAATGATCTTACATTTAAGCTTTGCATGATATTGTTTAAATAAATATGTAAATCTTGTATGGTTTCATATATGTAATCTTGTAAAGTGTTGTTGTATGTAGATGTTGGTGTTATGTGTTGGGTTTGGGATGTATTTGAATTTTGTTTCATCTCTTCCTCTTTTAGATTTGGGAGTATTGTTCATGGGAGTTTAAGACATTACTCACCCTTTGGGAAGGGAAGAAGTGGCCTTAGGTGAAGGGGTTAGTTGGGCTCTCCATTGTAGTGAGAGTCTCTTCTCTTGGAGAAGATGGATTATTTCATGGAGTATGGGCTCCATGAAGCCATGTGATAAATATTTTTTTTGGTATAGAAATGACCAAAAATATATATTGAAGGAATATCAATTTATCCTTGGAAAAGTATGGGAGAAAAATCTTGTAGAGAAATTTGAATGCAATGGCATTCTCCTCCTTGGAAAATCTCACCTTCACCCTATTTCAATGGGTTTGGAAAACCCATTTGTGAGACCTTGGTTGGGTGGTGAGCTCCCATGGTTCCCTTCATGTTTTATTACAGGTTTTTGAAATCAAGTTGGATGTGGAAAAGTTTGGATGAATTCTTCATTTTGGTATTGTTGTGAAAGAACAACTTTATGGTTGCATGATTACTCATTGTGTTAAGGATCATTTTATTAAGTGTTGTAAAGTCCATTGTGTAAGCTTGTTGAGAAAAATGTGAAAATCTCTTATTTTTTTTGTAATGATATTCATAGCATGTAAACCTTATGAATGGTTAAAATCTTAAAATCTCTATTGTATGTGACTTTAAATTTCTAAGTCAAGAACACTACATGTTTCCTTTGAAATTTTATCTCAATTGGATCAATACCTCATTTTCAAAATAATTGTATTTCCTATCCTTAAAAAGAAGAGATTAGCTTACCTACTATAGTAAGTCAAAGAGATTAATATAATAATAAAAACAATCACCTAATATTAATAATCAAATTCTAGTTGCATAATATTTGACAAAAAGAAAAATAATCTAATTCATGCATGTATCTACAAACAAAAAAGAAATTAATGATGTTAATGTGTAGAAAATATAACCAAATCTACCATGTCATTTTTCAGAATATATAGCAAAAAGATTTCTAGAAAATGTATGGGGAGGGATTTAATTCCCTCCCCTTACACAGAAAATATTCTCTAAAAGATCCTCTCTCTAATACCCCTTTATTAATCCCTTAAACACCCCTCTAAATTACCCTTCTTAAGCTAATGCATAGTCTTTTCTTTGAGAAGGCTTAATGTCCTTCACCCATCTTCATGGGCCCCACCATAATTCTTCTTTTACCCTTCTTCTCCCCATACAAAATTGGGCTTACACAATAATCATTACCCAAAAATTCAAACTTTTCCCCCCATTCGTTGCAGATTGAGTCAACATAGGGATTAATGTACTTCCCTAGGGCAAGGGTTTTAACATAGTTTAAGCCATGGGGAAAGTGCTTGGGTCCCACCTCAACCTTGGGATTTCGCATGCTTCCTTGGATTTAATGCCACATACCTCCTCCTCATGTGAAATATAAAGTTGTTGACTTCAGCACTTTGGATGGGAGACATTGCAGTGGCCCCCACCATCTTGTTCCACGTGACTGCCTTGGTAAAGGCTCTTCTCTCCCCAAATAAATTTGCAGGCCTTTGAAAAGGTATGGGTTTTCACACCCTCCCCACCCACATGGGAGATGATGTGACATTTTGAAAGGGATAGGGTGATAGGTTGCTAGGTAGATAGGTAGGTTAGATTATAGCTAGTTATAGGTAGTTAGTTGATAGTTAATAAAGTTAATAACATAATTAATTTTAATTAGATATTGAACAATTTATTAAAATATTATTCTATTCTACCCATTAAGTACATAATTAAAATGGATCATTATATGTAGATAGATTAAGCTAGTTAAATAGTTTTAATTCCGATTTATGTTATTTGAATTAAGTGGCCTCATCTAATAGATATACTTTCTATTTAAATTGTGTAGTTTAAATACTAGATTTGAATCTTAGTTTTTATGTGAAAAATATATAAAATGACTAATATGTTATGGATTTAATTCTTCATTGTTTTATTAAAATCATGTAACTTGGTTTAGATAAAGTTTATACAATTGTGTATTTAAATATTGATTAATAGATGTAGTTTTATGTAAAAGAAATATAGATAGATATTAATTTAATTTTATTACGATAAATTGAGTTATGTTGCCCATGTGTTTCAAAGGGATTAGAGGTCAATTTAAAGTTTCTATTTGAGATTAATTTAATATTATACTAAATAATTAAAGGACCATAGTTGCATAGAAATTTGTAAGGGAGAATTTAAATTGTTTAGGATTAGATTAGTTTTTTATTATTATTGAATTTTAAACTAGTGGTTAATGGTCGAAAGAGAATTATATGAAATATTTGTAACCAAGATTAGAAATAAAGTGATTACCAGGGAAATCTAATTCAATGTATGACTCATAATAATAGACTATCATCATGATACTACACATAGATTAAAATATGAAACCAAAGTTAAATCAACTTGACCCAGGTGTTCACGCAACCCGTATGACTAGTTGCTGATCTAATTTTGCGTTTGTATGTAGTGTGACCCTAATTCAACCTATGTATATACCTTGCAACTCGAAGATGAACCTTACCATGATATCAAATTTCCTCAAATACATCCTTTGTTAGTGGTATGCACTTGCGTTCTAAAAAAAAATTGTATGTGTGTTTTGCCCTAGTTTTGGGCATGACAATAAGTTTATCCCACATTTGTTTTAAATTAGTGCAACCATCACTTTCATCATATACCTCATCGGTAAGTGTAGAAGAAATCTCAATCTTCACTTGTGTATGTTCTTGTTTTTATCTTTTCTCACTTATTGTCAAAGGTGCAGTAGTCAGTGCTACATATTCATTATCAAGAAAGTGAATTTTATATTCTCCTACTCCATACACATGCAACCTCATTCTACTTTTCCATGTAGAGAAATGATCCACATTCAGCTTTGGTGCTTCTTGTAATCACCTAAAAATGGTCACCTAAACCCTAGACACCCAATCTCAGCATTTAATCAAGAAACCCTAACCTTGATTAAACTTAAGTCCTAAATCAAACAGGCAATTATCGAATTCAAACTGATCTAACCTAAACCTTAGGTCCTAATCAATCATCATACTTGATTAATTAATTAATTCCTAAAATCACATTACATTGGCAAATAAACATTATGTTAATTATTTAATTAATATTCTGATATATTAATTAAATAAAAATTATAAAATTGTCAATTAAATAAAAATTGAATCAAATTAATTATAAAAACATAAATGTGCATTCAAAATCAATTTAATTATTAAAAATGCATATGACATCATCAAATCCAGTTGACTGATTGTCAAAATGGAAACAATCCAGTTCCACTCAGTTAACTGATTCTCTACTGTTTATCATTTTAGAAACATTTCAGTTAACTGTGAACTGATTTTGGAAGTTTCTAAAATAACTGATCAGTCAGTTCAGTCAACTGACTCTCTCGACTAATTGAATCACTTGCACATGGATTGTGCTTCTTCAATTGAATCTGAGCCACTCTTTTTGTTTGATCTCGACCGTCGATTCGAGAGAGATTTCTATAAAAGAGAAACTCTTTTCCTTCACAAAGGATCCTAATTTTTTCTTAATGTTATAATGCTGCATTTTCATTCTTAGCTTTCTTGCATTTATAACATTTATTTAATATTGTTGTTTAATTTTAATTCAAGAAAATCAATCTAATTTAGAGCACACTTTGATTTGGTGTTATTAAAATGAATATCTCACAGTTCATTTAGTGCTTCTAAAACTAAATCTTAAGTATCTTGGATGAACAACAAATTGCATAATCATTTAGATTAATCAGCATTTTACTTTCATCATATAGTTTTAAAATCCTTCATTTAGGTCTTCGGTGTAGCCACTGAGCTTGCAATGACCTGAGAGCAAGCTCATACTCCTGCCTTCTAGAAGGCAACAGGTCAATTCTTTCAGACATGCAGGGTGAATGAATCGATATTCATTCTTGTATGCAGCTGAAGAGCAATGACTATGTTGAAGTGTTCTTCTAAGTAGAGGCCACTTTTAGCAGGCATACTTC
This sequence comes from Thuja plicata, assembly GCA_018584345.1. NCBI lineage: Eukaryota > Viridiplantae > Streptophyta > Pinopsida > Cupressales > Cupressaceae > Thuja > Thuja plicata. Next base: position 2,680,790 of record MU223453.1, on the reverse strand, counting down.
CCTCTTATACATCTTTAGATATTGACTCAAGTACTTTTAGAATTATCAATTCAGAGTAACTTAGCTCTGATACCAATTGGTGGTCCACTAAGAGGGGGGTGAATCAGATAAATCAAAACTTTAACTCTTAAAACTAAACTCACTGCTTCACTTGATTATATTGAATATAGTAAACAACCAATTAACCAATAAACTCAATAACTTAAACAATAATACATATCATATATGTTAATCAATCATTCAAACTTAACAACATCAAATTAACTCATATAACTCTAGATTTAACTATGTTGACACCATATTTAACTCGGTTGACACTAGATTTAATGAGGATGCCAAATTTGGGAAAAATCTCTCTGGGAATCGTAACACACAATAAAAATGTACCCTTATAAAGTACGCTTAGTTAATAACTTATTTTGTTAAAGATTATAAACACATTTTTTAAATGCGACCCTATTAGGGGATTTACCTCAGATCTGTTAAGATCTTCACCTTGTTAGGCGTGGCCTTATTAGAGGTCTTTAAACACTCTTTTGGAATGTCACCTAAGTCTTTAATCCACCCGGTTAAGAGATTTCTCTGTTACAAATATTAATAAGCAATAGTAAACTTTGATCTATAAATATAACAACTACCTTTGCTTGTGTCAAATCATTTATGCTCAATTGGATACTTGTATCACATACTCCATTGATCTCTTTTACGGACTGTAGATTCTTCAATCTTTGTTTCTCTCTTATACTCGGTAAATGATGTTCTTCAACTTCTTTTTCTCTGTTCAATTCCGCAGCCTCTATATTCATGATTCCCTATTTGTTCCTCATTATTTATATAGACATATTTTTTCCTCTTAATCTTCTTAATTTAATTTTTCTTCATTTTCACTCATTCGTTTGATCATCTTCTTCATAATTCACAACTCAGTAAACCATTTCACTTTTACCTTGGAACTTGTACTTTTCTTGGAATTCTTCTTAATTCATTTTAACCGCTTGATCTTCTCCTTAGATCTTCTCATTGAATTTTTCTATTTGTATATCTTCTAACAAACATCATTAAATTTATTTCCTCCTCCAGCTCATCATCGCTTCACATTAAATTTGATCTTATCATCATTTATTATCAATATCATGTACTCGGTAAAAATTACTTTGCAACTGGGTAACTGACTTCATTCACTTCTCGGTGTTTAACTCATCTTTGGTGCTCGGTGATTGAATTTCACTCGATGTTCATTAACTTGTGACTGACTTACATAATATTCTACTGACTGACTCTATCTAGCTTGGTAAAGTAACTCTTTTAGTCATAACTTTAATTATTTGCAGTTTCTGACTTGATCAATCAATTGTACCAATTTGATAACATCAAATATATAGTAGAAAATAGCTATATCATCATTACGTTATCATTGTCTAATCTATATTTTTCACCCATTTAAATTCTCTTAAGATATAGTAATATAATAAAAATTGATTAATCAATTGCTTGACATCAATGAAAAAATAACAACTGATCTAATCATGATACTCGGTATCACTCAGTCTTCATCATCTCCATCATATATTCATCAGTTAATCAAAAATAATGACAATAGATAATAATATGTTGTTTACAAATTATTCATTCACATTGAAATGTTAGAGTTTGAAACCCTAGATAAATTTGGTACCTTGGTTTTAATAAATTGTAGAGTTTGGAACCCTCAAAGTAGAGCTTGACAACTAAAAACACTTTTCTCCTAATCTTTTTTTAACATCCCCTAAATTCACAGTTTTAACATTATGAAAAAATTACAAACATTATTGAGCACATATAAATTACCTGGTTTGCTTTGACCCCTGTTTTCCACACAATAGACCACGAAAACTAGTTGGGAAGAAAACACGACATCCGATAGTGATAAAACTTAAAATAGAAGCATAAATACCAACACGACAACAAAAAATAATATGTTATTTATAAAACATCATTCATGGACAAATGTTATATTTTTAAACCCTAGATAAAATTGTTGCATTGGTTTTAAGAAACTTTAGAATTTGGAACCCTAGAAGTAGAGTTCAACAACTTAAAACCCCTTTCTCCTAATCCTTTTTGAACATCCTCTAAATTCACAGTTTTAAAATTATGGAAAACTTACAAAAATTATTGAGCTCATATAGATTACATGGTTTTATTCGACCTCCATTTTCCACACAACCAAACACCAAAACTAGTCGTCGTTGTCCCTCCAACCCCCCCTGAGAAAAATATTTGACTTAGAAAGGGACCAACACAAAACATTAATGAAACAAAATTGTCTCTTTCAACAGTTGGGAAGAAAACATGACATTTGATAGTGACAAAACCCAAAACATAACCATAAAGGAAAACATGACAATAGACAATAATACATTGTTTATAAAATATTCATTTACAACGAAATGTTAGAGTTTGAAACCCTAGATAAAATTGTTACCTTGGTTTATAGAAACTTTAGAGCTTGGAACCCTCGAAGTAGAGATTGCCAACTAAAAACCCCTTTCTCCTAATCCTTTTTGAACATCCTCTAAATTCAAAATTTTAACATTATGAAAAACTTACAAACATTATTGAGCACATATAGATTACCAAGTTTTCTTTGACCCCCATTTGCCACACAACAAACGACCAAAACAAGTCGTTGATATCCCTCCAAATCCCCTAGGGACAAATATTTGGCTCACAAAAGGACCAACACAAATTATTAATGAAACAAATTTATCTTTTTCAACATTTGGGAAGAAAACAAGACATCCGATAGTGAAAAAACCCAAAACATAAACATAAAGGAAAACACGACAATGGATAATAAAATGTTGTTTATAAAATATTCGTTCACAGTGAAATGTTAGATTTTGAAATCCTACATAAAATTGTTGCCTTGGTTTGAAGAAACTTTGGAGTTTGGAACCCTAGAAGTAGAGCTCAACAACTAAAAACCCCTTTCTCCTAATAATTTTTTAACATCCTCTAAATTCATAGTTTTAACATTATGACAAACTGAAAAACATTATTGAGCGCATATAGATTATTGGTTTGCTTTGAATACCTTTTTCCACACAACAGACCGCAAAAATTAGTCGTCGTTGTCTATCCAAACCCCTGTGGGACAATAATTTGACTTAGAAAGGAACCAATGCAAAACATTAACAAAACAAAATTCACTCTCAACAACTAGGAAGAAAACACGATATCTGATAGTGACAAAACCAAAAATAGAAACATAAAGGCAAACACAACAATGAACAATAATATGGTATTTAAAAAATGTTTACTCATAGAAAAATGTTAGAGTTTGAAACCCTACATAAAATTATGGTTTTAAGAAACCTTAGAGTTTGAAACCTCGAACTAGAGAGCTCGATAACTAGAAACCCCTTCTCTCGAAACCTTTTTTGAACATCCTCTAAAATTGTAGTTTTAACATTATGGAAAACTTACAAACATTATTGAGCGCATATAGATTACCTAGTTTTCTTTGTCCCCTATTTGCCACACAATGGACCACCAAAACCATTTTTCATTGTCCTACCAAACCCTCCTAGTACACATTTGACTCAGAAAGGGTCCAACGTAGAACATTAACGGAAAAAAAATGTGTCTTTCAACACATTCCTAACATTCATCACCTGCAACAAATCGTAGAATTTACACACTTGGTCAAGAAAATTTAATGTTGTTCATGTTCATTTCTCACAGCTTGTCGCATATTTCCCCCAATGTCCCTCAAAAGTACAAAATGAATAGATAGTTTTGGCATTTCATTTTTTCCACCAATTTTGAAAATTTGTTCCATTGCTTTTTAGCTAATTTCTTGTTGGCCAAAATTTGCCTGATTGCATAGTCTACCATCCAATCCCATGTGGTCGTCTACCGTCTATGGTTAAGTCGT
>MU223453.1:2666376-2676761 GCA_018584345.1 Thuja plicata | reverse complement strand
TATATATATATATATATATATATAATTTTGTGTTTGAATATCTTATGATGATTTGGAATGCCTTCAACTTTATACAAGACAAGTTGGTCATATAGTCTTTTCAAATTTGGATTTTTTATTTGAGTTGTTGTCACAACCCTCTTCCCTTTTTAATCCTAATGTGGAGTTGTATGTGGAGGAGTAGATAGGTTTTGGGGGGAAGCGGTCTTTAAAGGCGGCTAGACAAGGATATTTTGGGTGGTCGTCGGGGTAGTTGGGGAGGGATGGGCTTCATTGACTGGTGAATGATATTTTTATGGAAATATTTGACATCCTTTTTGGGGGGTTAGTATTAACCACTATTCTTGGAACCTCTCTCTAGGATGTTTTTTTATGTCATCTGAGTCTGCCATCTACTGTGTCTGGCCAGCAAAGGGAAATGAGTAATTCCAAGTCAACAATTTGTCCTAATTTTTTTTCTGCAGGAGGCAATAGGGTTTGAGGTTCTATAAGGAGTCTATAGTGGCACTCCAAGTTGCGGTATCCCTCTCAAATGCACCATTTTTGGATTGATGAAATATAACTGATTGAATGTTTGAAGATGTTAAGTTGATGATCACCAAGCTGCAGAAAGTTAATGCAAGGCATTAAATCAATTAATGTATTGTATTGTCATTGATGTCAACTTGATATACTCTGATTGGTCATATACATATTTTCAAAGACTTCAAAGAAACTAAGAGATAAAGGTTATGTTATCAGTAATGCCTAAAATTTTAGTATACACCAAGTGACAACAAACACTGATGGACAGTGCACACCGAAAAATAGAGAACCCTAAGAAGAGTCATAGTGTAACCCGAGCAAGCATTATTGAGCAGAACTAAAAGTCACAGTATTTCCTGACGTATAGACAACCCTGATGGATAGAGATTCCTGAGGACAACTGAAGTCAAGACTGAGTAAACAAGGACTTAAACACCGATCAAAAATGAAGTTCAGAAATGACAAAAGACTTAGCTGGCATGAGCTAAATATGGAGTTAACTGATTGATTACATTGTTTTCATTGACCAGTTAAAAGCTAAAGATAAGATAGAGATTTAAAGATAGTTTTATTTCAATTGTCAAGAAGAAATCTACATGATAAAACTAAAGCAACCTTTAAAGAAAGAATGACGAGATTTGCGAATCACGTCAAGAACAAGAAAGACAAGGACTTAGAAATGGTGAAATCATGTCTATAAAAGAGACAAGCTAATTCATTATCAAAAATATGATGCTAAAGAGAATTATGATGAAGAAAGAAGTCTTCATACAGAAAATCTCTTAACAGAGTGGGATTTAACTATCCTCTATATATTGAGATACATCCCAAGGAGTACCAAAAAGTTTCTCATGAAGATAACATAGTGAATGCCAGATATAAAGTGACAAACTATTAAATTTAAATCCTCTAACAAGGTCACACTTAGTAGCATGTGTGTAACCTTTAACATGGTTGGCTCTTCACCTAGCTCACTTTAGAAGAGCGAAAATTTTGGGTTACCGGTCCCAAGTGGTTTTTCCCCTAACAGGGTTTCCACGTTAAAAATCCAAGTGTCAAATGTGTATATAGTTCACTGCTTTGATGTTTTGCTTTACACATTACTAAAACAGGATTGATCGATAAACACTAAGTTATTTACTATATTTTGGTAAAGACTAGACTACTATTCGATAAAGCTTAAGAAAAATGATAAACAATATACTCTGAGCAGTAGTTATTTGATAAGATTATTTAAGGGCATACATCTTGTAGGACTGAAGATAACTAGAGGTTTTATATTTGTGGTATAAAGTTTTGGGTTGATTTATTGGATTAATTTTTGAGGCCACTGATTCACTTCCCTCCCTGTCATTTATTCTAACAATTGGTATCAGAGCTTGTGTGCTTAGAAAGGGAGTTTAAAGACTCAAGAAAAAGATCACAAGATGAGAAAAAGGGATGTGCCTAAGTTGAAAAAGGACAACTTTTCATCATGGAAAAGCATGATAAGACTCCACCTATTAGGTATTGGAAATGATGTTACTCAATACTTTGATATTAATTTTGTGTTACCTACTGGACCTCCCATAGTTGATCAATTGAGAGAAAAACATGAGCAAAATTCTATGATGATAGAACTTGCTTCCTCACTCTCCAATGCTGAATTTGAAGATGTCAAAACATGCACTACTGCAAAGAAAATGTGGGACAAATTCAAGCTACTACATGGAGGAGATGCAAATGTGCTAAGAGTTAAGGTAGAAAGCTTAAGAGGAAATTTTGATGACCTAAGAATGAAAGAAGGAGAAAATATCACTCAGTACAATTGCATAATCAAAGACTTAGTCAACGCTATCCAAGGAGTAGGAGGTGTACTTAAAGAAGAAACAATGGTAAGTAAAATCCTAAGAATCTTATTGCATGTTTATGCTATTAGAGTATCTGCTATACAAGAAATGAGAGCAGTAGCAAATAAAAATGTTACTCTAGATAGTTTGATTGGTAGACTTATTTCATTTGAGATGAATAACTTTGACAACAGTTTCTTACCATCTATTGAGTTTGCATTCAAATCTTCTTTGAAAATAAGTAAATCAAGTCATAAATAACTATGAGAAATGATAGTGAAAGTGATAGTGATGACCAAGAACTTGATGAGATTGAAGCACTAATGGCCAGAAGATTACAGAGAGACAAAGGTAGATACAAAGGTATATTACCATTGGAGTGGTTTAATTGTAAAGAGATTGGACACTTTGCTACTAGATGTCCTAACAAAAGAAAAGATGACAAAATTAATGACAGAACTTATGAAAAGAAGTTTGATAGAGGTGATGATAGAGATTACCGAAGTAACTGACAACCTGACATAAGATATAACTGATACTACAAGGAAAAAGGGAAGAAATCTTGTTACCTAGCTGAGAAAAAAGCTAGAGATACTGACACCAGAACTGATGAAGATATTGAGGTGGTATTTGTTGCTATGAAGGATGATTCAGACGAAGAGGAAAGGTATGTTGAAACTGCACTCATATCTAAGGTTAGTAAGAATGATGTCTAGATTATTGATAGTGGTTGTAATCACCAAATGATTAGAGATAAGGAAAATTTTGAAACTTTTGAAAATTATAATGGTGGATCAGTAAGAATGGGTAATGACTCACCTTGTTCGGTTGAAGGTAAAGGAACGATAATTTTGAATAATCTGATCAGATTTGAAAATGCATATTGGGTTAAAGGACTTAACAATAATCTATTGTGTGTTTCACAGCTGAACAACATAGGTCACCGAATTGCATTTGAGAACAAAAAGGAAAAAATATTTAATGAATCAGGAAGGTTGATCGGAACTGGTGAACAGACAAAAGGTAACCTAGATTCTATCTTGATGATATTAACACCACTTGTTTAATGGCTAGAAACAAAGACATATGGTTGTGGCATAAAAGGTTATGTCATGTGAATTTTGACAACATGGTTAGGATAAGCAGTAAAAGGAAAGTAAGAGGCTTACCGAGCATGTCAAAATCTGACCGTGTCATGTGTAAGAATTTTCAAAAAGGTAAAATGACAGTCAAGTTTCAAGAGAAAAACCTACACATCTAATGCTATTCTAGAATTAGTCCATACTGACTTATGTGGACCCATGAGAAATAAGAGCTACTATGGTGATAGATAATTCATTCTCTTTGTAGATGATTATTCTAGAATGATGACAATTATGTTCTTAAAAGAGAAATCAGAAGCATTCAAGATGTTTAAATGGTATAAAGCTATAGTGGAAAAACAAAGTGGAAAGGAACTAAAATGTCTAAGATCAGATAAAGGATGAGATTTATTTCTAATGAATTCACTAACTTTTGTAATGAGCATGGAATTCAAAGACAGGTTTCTGCACCGAGAACACCACAACAAAATGGGATTGCTGAAAGAAGGAATAGATACATTGTTGATTGTGCCATAACACTGATGATTGAGAAAGGCATCAAACAAAAATTTTGGAGAGAAGATGTTAGTACTACTGTCTACACAATGAACAGAGTTCAATTGAAGAAAGACACCAAAAAGATACCTTAAGAGCTATGGTATAGACATACAGCTAATGTAAGTTACTTCAGAATTTTTTGGAAGTCAATGTTATATTTTGAAAGAAGATAGAAATGGAAAGCTTGACTCCAAAGGTGATGAAGTAATATTTATAGGGTATTCTACCAAAAGCAAGGCTTATAAATGTCTTAACAAAACCTCTAACAAAATCATTGAAAGTGCAAATGTCAAAGTAGATGAATTTGCTAAGAAAAATGATGAGGAAAGTAGGAAAGAATCGAAAGACTACAATAGGTTTGTCTACAGTGAAGAACCTGACACTCTGCCCGAGAAACATTGTATCACTCTCGAGGGATAGAACAACGTACCTGAGCATCAGGTTGCAAACACTGAAAATTAGGAAATTGCTCAAAATGATGTACCAAGCGATGGAGATCAGAATGAAGGCCAAGATGATGATCAGAATGATGAAGAAAGAGATGAACAAGTACTTTCCAAGTATGTCAGAAGACACAATCCACAAAACCAGAACATAGGAGACAACAAGGCTGGAATGAGAACAAGAAGTAAGTCACTGAACACTAGATGTTTAATTTGTGATTTTGAGCTGATCGAGGTGGATATTTCACTAAAAAATAAAGTGTTCCATGTGATCCATAAATCAATATCAAATTGAAGCACTCATCACACTGATTTTGGAACTACGTTTAGTTTTGAAAATGGAGTCTCTATGAAGAAGTTATGACCAGTCAAAGTTGCAAAAGAAAAAGGTTGACTTGATGATGCCATCAAGTATAGTCAGAATGGATGTTGACATGGCAAGTGACATAGAAGGGATTTGGTCAAAATTGAAGTTGAAGGATTCGAAGCCTCAACCTTCATCTCATCATTCTCCATGTGAACCAATGCTCCAAACCTTAACATTGGTATGTAAAGCGCTTTGCTCGTATTTAAACATTAAAAGGTGCCACTTATGCTTTAAAATCTAAAGAGACATGGTGAAGGGTTTCGAACCCATGACCTCCACATTCTGCACTATGCTCTCCACCAACATACCACGCAGGAATTTTGCTTTTAAATTTGGTAAATTGCTATTTCAATTCATTTCTAAGGTGATCCAAAAAGTAAAGAGATAAAACCCCATAACCATAAAGTTTAAAAATAAACCCGTAAAGTTATTTGTTAAGCTCGGATTTATAAGAGCCCATCATTTTAAGCGGTTAGTTTTATTTCTAAAAGATTATGAGGATTTTAATGTTATTTAAAGGGGTTTTCCAAGGTATAGTGTAAAATTGGAAGATGTGGATGATATTTTCCAATCATATGGTTATTAACCATATTTGGTAAATTTTGTGTATAAAAGGGGGCAAAATGAGGGGATTTTAGTGGAATTTTAGTGGTGATTTTTGGAGGAAAAATTGTGAGAGAATTTCAGAGTTGGAATTAGGACTTTGATAGTGAATTTTGTCCTTGTGCATTTGGAGCTTTTAGTCAAGCTTGTTGCATGTGGAAAGGAGGATTTTCTTTTGTAATTCATTATCGTCAGAGGAGACGCGAATATTGTAACAAGTTGAAGACCTTGTAACCATTTTATGGAGCATAATCAAGGATCGACCACTTCATTAGAGGGACCCAGAGATGTAGCCAATTGGCAAACTCCATTATAAACTTGTGTTTCATCTTCTCTCATCTTTCTCTCTTTTGTTCAAATTATCGTTATTTAATTATTATGTTTATAAAAGCATTTTAATTACATTTTGAAGACCTTCATTTAATTGGGATAAAATTTATTATTCATGTGCAACAGTCCTAGATCCTAACATCAGATCAAGTGGTATCAGAGCTTTTGTTGTGACTAGTGTTTGCAGTGGTGAATGATAATGAGAGCTAAGAGCTAACGAGGTGAAGGCATACTTGCAGAGTATAATCCTGAGATCGGGAGACAAAGGATATTTTGACTGAAAAATGTCAGAGATTGCAATCGAACATGAATCTGTAGAGATTGATGAAAGAGACTTTTGAAAAGCCTTCCTTGAAATGAAGGCCATGGTGAAAGTACTGCACAGAGAAAGGCAAGAGTGGAAGAAATTTGAAGGAGGCACTGGTCCATCAAGGCATGAAGATTATGAAGAATGTAAAGATAAGAGGAAACAACCAAGAGGTGGTGATTCACCACCAAAAACTCCTCCATCTCCTTCTTCTCCTTCTTCCCCTTCTTCTTCTACTTTTGTTAATCCTTTTAAGAGCACATATAAGCCTATTGTAAAATTGGATGTAAAATTTGAATTTCATAAATACTGTGGGGAGCTTAATGCTGAAAAGTTAGATGATTGGGTCTAGCAAGTAGAGGTCTATTGTAGGATACAAGGCCTACTAGAAGATGCCTCTAGGATTCAGTTAGCCACTCTCCGATTGGGAGGTACAACTCTCACCTGGTGGGAGAGTAGGACTAGACAGGAGCTTGCTCGCCATGGTAATGTTAGTATGACTTGGATGGAATTTGTTGCTGCTCTAAAGAAATAATTTTACCCTTTAGGTCATATGCAAAAAATGACAATGAATTGGAAAACCTTTAGGCAATGTAAATGTCAATCTGTCCAAGATAACACCCATGAGTTCAAGAAAAAGGCTATTGTTTTGAATGTCCCATTATATACTCAAGATACTTTACTAAAGTACATAGGTGCTTTGCATTCCTACCTTAGACACACCATACTGATGTTGAATCCTAGTAATCTGGATCAAGTATGTGTCCAAGCCACTCATTTAGAGTCTGGTCATAAGAATGTATTTAGTAACAATTTTGTACATAAATCACCTAAGTTTGAAGATAAAGCCAAAGAAAAGAAGGCAACTACACTTAAGGAGTTCACATGCTCTCATTGTGATAGGAAAGGTTATGATGAAGAACATTGCTGGAAATTGCATCCAGAGTTGAAACCAAAGTGGGCTCAGAAACAGAAAGGTAACAAGAAGGCCGCAAATGTTGTTATAGATCTTGGTTCAGAATCAGAGGATGAAACTAAGATAAGCCTCCTATTTCTGGTGTTTCCTTTGATAGTTGTGCTTCTACTTCTCAAGTAAATGATGTCCCTGAAGATAAGAAAATAAATGAGCTTTTTCACATAAAGGTTGTTGCTAAGCATACTAAAATTGATGCACTCATAGATAGTGGATCTCAAGTTAACTTAATTTTTGAAGATGTTGTAAGGAACTTGGGATTGAAAACTACACAACATAAGAGACCTTATCCACTAGGTTGGGTTTGTGAAGATAATAAATTGAAAGTAACAAGGCAATGCACTTTGAGATTTGCAATCACTAATAAGTTTGTTGATAAAGTACAGTTTGATGTGGTTCTGCTAGATATCTATGGGATAGTGTTGGGTAGCCCTTATTTATATGATTGAAAGGCTATTTTCTATAGGTAATTGAATCATTATCATTTGTTTAAAGATGGAATTGAATATATTATACATTCTCATAGGATTAAGACTGGTCATTCTTTTGCGAACACATGGCAATTGAAGAGGGTGATTAATGCAAGTAAAGATTTGACTCTCATGTCTATCAATATAGGTGCTTCTAGGCAGGGCATTGAGGTAGCCAAGGTTACTAATGCACAAATGTTGCAGGATACACCAAGAGTACAGCTTGTGGAGATGGAGAATGAAAGCAATGATGGTCTAAATCTTTGACCTATGGTTGAAATTTTGGAATTTCCCTTGGGTAAAATTGTTCCTGTTGTGAAAACTTGATAGGCTGATGATTTAGTCTCTTTTGTATCTGCATTATTGTTGAGCTTGATACTAGTCAATGGTTGTTGGTTAGTGGCTATGACGGTTGATGTAGATTCTTATGGAAGTGATAGAATGATGTGCATGTTCAACAATGTTGTTGTAGTCTTGATTGTAGTTGTGAGCTAGGTATACAGGTGTACAGATGATACAAGACAAGTGGGGATTCCAAGCCCTCACTTAATGTCTGAATAAATGCCACTTTTGGAGGTCCAAAAGTTCTTTAGTGGGGAGGCATGATCCAGGTGGATATTTCACTAAAAAATAAAGTGTTCCAAATTCTCTAGAATTTAGCATCAAATTGAAGTTCTCATCACACTGATTCCAGAACTATGTTCAGTTTTGAAAATAGAGTCTGTATGAAGAAGTTATGACCTGTCAAAGTTGCAAAAGAAAAAGGTTGACTTGATGATGCCAGCAAGTACAGTCAAAATGGATGTTGAAATGGCAAGTGACGTAGAAGGGATTTGGTGAAAATTGAAGTTGAAGGATTTGAACCCTCAACACCTTCATCTCATCATTCTCCATGTAAACCAATGTGCCAAAACTTAACATTGGTATGTAAAGCGCTTTGCTTGTATTTAAACATTAAAAGGTGCCGCTTATGCTTTAAAATCTAAAGACACACGGTAAAGGGTTTCAAACCCATGACCTCCACATTCTGCACTATGCTCTCCACCAATGTACCATGTGGGAATTCTACTTTTAAATTTGGCAAATTTCTATTTCAATTCATTTCTAAGGTGATCCAAAAATTAAAGAGACAAAACCCCATAACCATAAAGTTTAAAAATAAACCCGTAAAGTTATTTGTTAAGCTTGTATTTATAAGAGCCCATCATTTTAAGGAGTTATTTTTATTTTTAAAAGATTATGAGGATTTTAATTTTATTTAAAGGGATTTTTCCAAGGTATAGTGTAAAATTGGAAGATGTGGATGAGATTTTTCAATCATATGGTTATTAACCATATTTGGTAAATTTTGTGTATAAAAGGGGGCAAAATGAGGGGATTTTAGTGGATTTTTAGTGCTGATTTTTGGAGGAAAAATTGTGAGAGAATTTCAGAGTTGGAATTAGGACTTTGATAGTGAATTTTGTCCTTGTGCATTTGGAGCTTTTAGTCAAGCTTGTTGCATGTCAAAAGGAGGATTTTCTTTTGTAATTCATTATGATCCAAGGAGATGTGAATATTGTAATGGGTTGAAGACCTTGTAACCATTTTCTGGAGCATAATCAAGGATCAACCACTTTATTGGAGGGACCCAAAGACATAGCCAATTGGCGAACTCTGTTATCAACTTGTGTTTCATCTTCTCTCATCTTTCTCTCTTTTGTTAAAATTATCATTATTTAATTATTATGTTTATAAAAGCATTTTAATTACATTTTTAAGACCTTCATTTAATTGGGATAAAAGTTATTATTAACGTGCAACAGTCCTAGATCCTAACATAAAATCATGAGCCTAAATATGTTAATACTGCACTTGAAAATGAAGAATGGGTCAGTGTTATGAATGAAGAGATAGAAAAAATTGAGAAGAATGGAACATGGACATTAGTACCTAGACCGGATGACAAGAATGTCATTGGTACCAAATAGATAGTCAGAAAAAAGCTGAATGAGAATGGAGAAGTCACAAGGAACAAAATAAGATTAGTATGCAAAGGGCATGCACAAGAAGAAGGTATTGACTATGGAGAAACCTTTGCACACGTTGCTAGACTAGAAGGAGTCAGAATTATACTTGCTTATGCTTATTACAAAGGATTCAAGGTATACCAAATGGATGTCAAATTTGCATTCCTCAATGGAATACTAGAGGAAGAGGTATACATTGAACAACCAGAAGGGTTTGTTGATCCTAAAAAAAGAAACATGGTTTGTAGACTACATGAAGCCTTGTATGGATTGAAACAAGCACCAAGAGCATGGTATGAAAGACTTCACTCCTATCTTATAAATATTGGATTTGTTAGAACAAGTGAAAATAGTAATATGCATTTAAAAGAAGATACTGATGATAACATTCTAATTGTTGAAATATTGATTGATGATATCATATTTGGGGGTAATGATATGTTATGCAAATCATTTTCTAAAATGAGCAAAGAGTTTGAAATGTAAATGTTTGGGGAGATCAAATTCTTTCTTGGTCTACATATTCTTCAATAGGATGCAGGCATATACATCACACAATCCAAATACATCAAGGAAGTTCTCAAGATATTCAAGAAGGAAGACTCCAAGCTAGATGGAACACCTATGGAAACCAGATGCAAGCTGACAAAGGAAGACAAGTCAAATGAGGTAAATTAGACCCTATATAGATTTATGATTGACAAACTCATCTATGTTGTTCATAATAGACCAGATATAGCAAATGCAGTTGGAATAGTTGCAAGGTGTATGCACCCTAAAATGGTCGCCTAGACTTTGGGCCCCATTTATCATTTTATCAATTTATCAAATTTTCTGAATCAATGCTTTGGAACATTTTCAATTCAAATCAATTTCCTTGATCAAATTG
>MU223453.1:2627883-2638324 GCA_018584345.1 Thuja plicata | reverse complement strand
AAAGGAATCTTGAGATTCCTTGACTTTCTCAAGTGGGTGGAGTTGTTAATCATTCCCTAATGGAATGTGACAACATTAGGAGGTGGGTTAGGGTAGAATTAGGATTAGGATTAGATTAGCAAGGGTGAATGGGTTCAAATCGGTTAGTTTGGGGTTTAAGGGAATATTAATTAAATGAATTAAACTTATTTAATTCATTCAAAAATAGGAATTTAATTATTTAAACAATTTAGTTGCTTTTTAATAATTAAGGGGATTATAGCCATTTTAATTAGATTAAATAGGCTAGGGGAAGGGGTAATTTGCAAGTGGGTAATTGATTTAGGGATTTATTTAATTCCTTTATTATTAAATACTATATCCATGTTTGATTTTGATATGATTTAAATGGTTTGAATTGATTTGAATTGTATGGCTATAATAGTTAATATAATTTAGTGATAAAAATCACCTAGGACATTAAATTGATTTGAAGAATTATGCCAAGCAGTAACAGGGTTGTTTGGACATAAATGGGGGTATGATCACACTTAGGGAAAATAGGGTCCATAGTTGGAACAAACCAAATTTAGGTGGTTACAACAGTCGGTTGTCCATTCAAATTTTGCTTCTTTCTTCAATAGATTATACAATGGGGCGGCAAGTTGGCTGAAGTTCTTGATAAATCTCCTGTAGTAACCGGCATGACCAAGAAAAATTTGGACATCCTTCTACTTTTCTGGGGTTGGGAGTATGATGATGAATGCAATCTTTGTAGGATCAACTTGGATACCATAGGATGAGAGGTAATGCCCTAAAACAACTCCCTCTTCCATCATCATATAACACTTCTCACTATTAAGTGAGAGATTGTAGTCCTTGCATCTTTGAAGAAATTTTTCCAAATTAGCATAAGCCTCGTCAAATTTAGTTACATATGCAGTAAAATCATCCATGTATATTTCAACACAGTCAGCAGCAATGTCAGAAAAAATGCTTATCACTACCCTCTGAAAAGTAGCAGGTGCATTACATAATCCAAATGGTAAGACAAAATAAGCAAATGTTCCCCATGGATAGGTGAACATTGTTTTATCCTGGTCTTCTAGTGATATCTAGATCTGGTTGTAGCCACTGAAACCATACAAGAATGAAAAATACTTCTTTCCAGCAAGGTTGCCAAGTACTTGGTCAATAAAGGGCAATGGAAAGTGATACTTCTTGGTTGCTTTATTAAGTTCCCTATAGTCCACACAAAATTGCCACTTGTCACCTTTCTTGGGGACAATTACAAGAGGGGAGACCCACTAACTGTCATAAATAGGTTATATGAAGCCGGCTTGGAGGAATTTTTGCAATTTAGCTTTTACTACATCTCTTAATGCAGGGTTTATTCTTCTTTGAGATTTCCTAATAGGTCAAGACTTAGGACTAATATAAATCTTATGAGTACACAATTTTTGGTCAATCCCCTTCATGTCAGTATAGTCCCATGCAAAAGCTTGTTGACTCTTTTGTAAAAGATGGAGAAGGCTAGATATTTGAGATTTAGGGAGATTCTTATTGACATTCAATTCCTTATCCAAGGCAATTTTTACTCTTTTAACTTTATCCAACATAAGAACCTTTGCAAAAGAAGGTGACTTTATTTCATGGGGTAACAAAGTATGGAGATAATCAGGTGCTGCAGGAAACTTGGATGAAGACTTCTTGGGCAATATGGTTTGTAGAGAACAGTCAGGATCATGACATGAGGGTTCTTCAGAGCCATAATGGTTTGTAAGGATTGCCACCAGTATGTCATCCTCCTCCTGTGAGGCCATGAATGGATTTCTACCAATAACCATAAGTTGATGTACTGAATTGTCTTCAAGGGGGACATCTCCTAAATCTGGCCAGACAACTTGGTCAAGGTCAGCTTGGGGTTTGGCTGGAGAATATAGGGTTAATTTCTTAGTATTAATACCATCAGATATGGTCATTTTTCCTGAGCGGCATGCAATGCAAGCATCTTTTGTGGCTAACCAAGGCCTTCCTAGGATTAATGGATACCGTCCTAGTGTGGCTTTGGGAGACAGGATGATGAAGTCTGAGGGGTAGTCCAAGGAATCTAGTATGAAAACAATATCCTCTACCATACCATCTGGTTTGACATTTGAATTATCAGCTAACTGGAGAATGGTGGGTGTTTCCCTCAACCCAATGATACTAAACCTTAACAACACATCCATGGTCATAACATTAATAGAGGCCCCTAGATCAACCAAGACATTTTGTATTTGTATACCATTAATGTGAATGGTAACCACTGGACTCCCAAGATCAGAGTATTTAGGCATCAAGGCTTTACTAAGCATAAGATCATAAAGTTGCCCAAGAACATGGACAATATCACGATCTTTCTTCTTCCTACCAGTGTGTTTGATACAGACTTCCTTGATTTCTTTATTATAAATTGGAATTTCCTTGAGGGAATCAAATAATGGTATTTGGATAGTCATTTGCTTTAGTTGGTCAATCAGATTAGTTGCAATAGGATTCTCTTTAGGGGTTACTGATGGTTGGGCCAATCTTTGCAGAAAAGGTGGGATATTCTCAACTAGAATAGGTGGTGCAATAGGTGGGACAATAGTATTTTGATTGTTAGAAGCTTCCTCAGTATCAGAAACATCAGTTATTATGGGCGCTCTTGGTGCAGGAAATGTGGTCCCTGATCTTAGGTGGATGTCATTCACTTGCAGTGAATAAGCTTGCTTCTTGTTATTTGGATTTGGATTTGTTTGCGCAGGCAGTTGTGGTTTCTAAGGACTATTATTGGCTATAGGAGGTGCAAGCATAATAGCTTGTTGCTAATTAGGCTGATTGGTTCCCCACTGAGGTTGTTTTTGCCAGTTACCATGTGGTTGCCATTGGTTATTCTGTTGTGACTGTTGGTATGGGTTAAACTACTGTTGGTATGGGTTAAGATGAGGTTGAAATTTTTGGTTATACTGTGGCTGCTAAAAGTTCTAGTTATTCTATGGCTGCTGATTAGGCCAATTATTATTCCAATTATGTCCTTGAGGGACAAAATTGTGGGGGCTTTGATTCTCCCACTGATTACTATTATTGTTATTATAACCAAAATGATTTAAGGGGTCTTGAGGCATACCTTGTCTTTGGGCCCATGGTTGCCTTTGAGCCACGTAAAAGACCTCTCCATTCTCCTCATCTATTGCTTTGAACTCGGTGGTAATTGAGGTAGTGTCCACAGATGCAACAATTTTGCATGTATAGTTTCTTTTCTTCTCTTTGTAGTGGGAGCAGAATTCAGCCAGCATAGCTTCTATGTCCTCTTTCTTCCTTCAGGCTTGCATGGTGTCCAGCTGAGTGGCCACATCATTGATAATGTCCTACTTGAAGTCAAACAGGAGGTTGGACAGTTCTATCTTCGACACTCTGGAGCCATTTGTCTTTTGAGGCAGGTCCCTTAGTCCTCTTCCTTTTTTTACTATAGCCCTAGATTAATTCAGACATATAGTCTTGATGTCTGCCTATTTTTTTGGGTGATGTCACCACCAGCCATAAGGTCCAAGGATTATATGATCCCATCATTGACACCCTTGAGGAACAAATGTTTCTATGATTCCTCATTCAACTGGTGTTGAGTATTGCGCTGTAGGTTAAACATAAACCTGGAAACATAGTCTTCCAAGGTTTCATCCTCTTTCTGTGACATCTTGAAGATGTCATCTCCTTTTAAATCCCATCCTCTATAGTACTCTTTGTATTTGGCAAGAAACATATTTCTCATGGCATTCCAATTTGCTACAACATTAGCTTTGAGGCCCATAAACCACCTTAGAAAGGCCTCTTTAAGAATTGACGGAAACAAATTCAGCTTATGGCATCAGTTGTGTAGTCATAGCTCCTATAGAGGATGTCAAACTCAAAGAGGAAAGTCTCTGGATCTTCAGTAATAAGTCCATAGAATTTTGGCAGTGCAGTGGCTAGAATGTTCTTCAAGTTTTGGTTCCCTTGTTGAGGAGGAATTGGGAAGGGAAAGGTAGGCTGAGCCATCCTTAGAGGGGGCCTGGTTGCTATGGTTGTTGTGGCTGGTATATAATAAGAGCTAATGGGTTGTCGTGATACTCAAGCTTATCAAAAAGGACTTCTAAATGTAGCGATTCTTCAGAGGATGAAGGTGATGAAATTTATCCTTGGGCGTCAGCAAATGGGTTTTCAAACAGGTCTTCTTCTTCACTATTTACTTGGGGTTCCTCAGGATCATGGTTAAAAAGGTCAAATGGTTTAGCCTGGTATTGACGAGGAAGGAATCTTCCATGAGGATCTCTTCTCCTATGCATAAAAAGATTGCTTGAAATTGACGAGGAACTAACACCATCCCTGGCAGTGGTGCCAAAAATGCTTGGCTAAACAATTGTCTCAGAAACACATAGCATTGGACTACTACTTCAAGATTGGACACCCTAAATGGCTGCTAAGTAGATTATTTAGTCTCATTTAATTATCGACCAGGGACGTAAACTTGGAATGATATTTGCGAAGTATATGCTTCAAACCTTATTGATTCTCATGGCTAAACCTATGGAATTAAAATACCTTATGCTTCAGGAATCTCTACTATCTCAAATGAATGCAATTATGCTAAGAAATAAGTAATCACAAGTAGGAGTTACTCTGCTCGCCTATGCTGCAGGAACAATGCACCAGCTCTATTACTAGTGGCTGCAGGAACAGCAGAGTTCTATTTACTTCTTAATGAACAAAGAAATAACTTCTAATATAATAAAATGATTCACTCACCAAGTGGGACAACTTGGATGAGTGAATAAAAATGCAATCAAGATAAGAGACTGAAACTAAAATTATGCACTCTATTCATTCATGGAGGAAATGTACTTGGAAAATAAAAACAGTGCTACAATGCCAACTTCTATTCCAGAAATTATATCAGCTTACTCTCCTTTGGGAACTACAAAATTCCACTTATTTAAAGAGAAAATACACTACTATCTAAATCTAGGATCACTCCATTAATTAGGATCACTAATAGATACAAAGTGCTCATAACAGAAATCTCAAATAACAATAGTAGGTCTTCAAGTTCTTCCCAGAATATAGCATGCAGTGGTTCTAGATCTGCACACGGTGTCTACTCAGGAACTAAATTGACTTGTTCCTCTATGAGAGTTTTGTGACAAACCCTTCTTCAACCACTTTACTTAATTCCTTGCTTTATGCTGGTGCTTCTGAAGGTAACGACTATTGTTGACTCCTTCAACGTTGTGTTGTAATTCTTGAATGCACCATGACTTGACTCCTACAAAATGGTTAGCATACATAACTTCTGACCCATAAATATATTTTATCATTTAATACTAAGAAATAAGTGTGAGCTTCCATTCAATATTCTTGCACAACATTCGGCTACAGGAAGGAGACTACCCATAAACATAGCATAGGGAAAAGGACTATCTATTTAACATGCAATCACTTATATCCTGCAACTTCTATCCATCAGTTCCAAGCAAAATACATTATGTTTTTACCATCCATTTTACCTACTTATGTCCTTACATATATAAAATATATAAAAACCATAAGTTTAAATTCTCTTCTTTGAAAGCAAAATGCTGAAAAAGGAAAGTAAACATATGGAAAAGATGGCCTTTCGAGAGGCTCATCAGTCCACAGTGTGCTTGTCAGTTTTTGGAACAGAGACCTCTGACTTCTGAACCTATAGTTGGGAATGTTGATAGATCTCATGGATTATATGCAGCCTTTGATTATCATCCTCTAGTGTATTATCCTCTTGTGAGTGAGTCTGCGGGTAGAGGACCTGCGGCTGGTTTTTAGGTTCCTGTAGCAGGGAATGACCCTCATAGTTTGAATCAGAGAGTAGGGAAGGGTCCTATGGGATCTGCACATTGAGTCTTATGTAACTCATTAGGATGCTTCATATTTATGGGAGTTATATCCCTATTTGTTTTAGGCTTCCAGGAGTAAGCCTAATCCTAGGGGGTGGATGTAGTACCCACCCATAGTTTGCTTTTAGTTTTTGATGTCATACTCTTTTAGGCAGTTATTTCATTTGATTTGTCAGATTCTTTTAGGCTACATTTCATGTGAGTTGTTTTTATATCATTTGATGGTGATTTTGGATTATGATGTTATGGATTTATCATATGCATAGATAGATGTGATAATATTATCATAATGATTATTATATGTTGATTTTAGATTATGATGTACTTACCCCTTACTTGCATGTGTATGGTTATCTTATATGTCAATGTACTTGTGACATATTTTTTGTGGTAGAGGACGAATACATAGTTACTTTCTTTGCGAGATCCACACGTTCGATCGATCCCTATCATTGTTTGTGATATTATATTAGATGTACATGCATGTTCTTTTGATGACGGGATTGCAGGTATAGGGCATCCTCTTCCCTGAATTGGTAGGAGTGAGCATGCCCATATATTCATCTCAATGGTAAAGAGGGGAGCTAACATATAGATTCAAAATCCTAACCTAAGCCTATTGTCCTAAGTATTGGACGAGTATCAGTTTGACTACCCTACTCACATTCGTCTAGTTGACGTGAATTCGTGGATCCTATCTTGTTATGTGTATGGGTTGATTTTGAGTGATTTCAGTTGAGTGTTGTGATGTTGTGTGATTTATCATGTGTGAAATTGATTATTATTGAGATTAATTATTAAATATAGGGTATTTAATTAATTGAAAATTAATTAAATATCTATGTTTGATTGAGAAATTAATTATAATGCAATTATTGAATATTAGAATTTAATGGAATATTTAAATTGAAATTTGAATTATATTAGCTTTTATGCTTTATTAAATAATTAAATATTTAATTGCATGGATAAGTGTGCTTTAAATATTTAATCTATTTATTATATATTTTAATTAATTATATGTGCAAGATATTGAAAATTAAGTTTGAATTCAAAATGCAACTTGATTTAATAAGTCAAAGTTGAGTTGTTCAAGTAAATAGATATTATTAATTAATAAATGAGATTTTCTTTCAAATTTGGAGGTGGAGGTAACTAAGTTAACTCAATTGTCTATTTAGGGGAGTTCTCTTCTCATTCTCTCATAACAGGTTTTTGGTGAAGGCATTTTTGGGAGATGAGTTTGTGAGAGTATTTTTGTGTGTTCTTGTTGTCTTTGCTATTTTGTGAATTTTGTGTGTGCTTGGAGGCTTGAGGATTTGTGGAGATCTTGGCTTGGGAGGCTTTGTGGTTCCATATTTGCATTCGGAGTTGGATTCAGAGGCATTCGGGATTCTCCATCTTCTTACAAAGCTCCTTTGTCAAGTTTTGGTGGATTTGAGGTAGGGATTGGAAAAAACCCCTTTGTGATTTCAATCTTGTAAATTTTATGCATTCCTTGTGTTTTAGTTAAATGCATTTCCTTAATTAGGTCTATTTGTGTTTTGATTAAATTGGGTATTTTAGGAAACCCTAGATCTATGTTTTTAGGAAAAAAAATGATACTTGACATAGTAGGGAGATGCTATCAAAATTTCATTGAAAAAGACCCTATGTAAGACCTAGAAAATGGAAAATTCAAAATGACTATAGTAGCAAAAATATTTGGGTTAGAAAATTATTCCCATTAGAAAATTTAATTGTTTCAAAAAAATAAATCACTACCTGGAAAAACAAAGAACAATAAAAAAAATTACACTAGTGGAAAAAAAATGAATAAGCCAAGTGAAGACAAAACTGAAAAAAGACAAACTTTTGGTAATTTATGAATGGAAAAAAATGGCACAACTCTGCTCTGTTCGTGTGAGATACTGCTCCCACATGGTCAAATCTCTAGACCATCAGATCCAATTCTTTACGTAAACAAAGTATGCCAATCTGGTTCCTGCTTTGGCTCCTAACTGGTCTGCCTCTGGGTCATTTCAGACAAATTATAAAATGGACTCTCCTTTGGAAAATCTTTGGATCCCTACTCATCGACAGAATGCAAGGAAGGCTCATCAAGCATGAATCAGACAAAAAAGGGCATTCAAATCTATTTTGGCCCCTTCCTTCTCTTTAAACCTTGGCAACAGCTTCAATTCCTTAGTCCCAGATATATCTGGCAAAAACTTTCTATGTCCTTCGAACTCACCTTCTCATCGGTGATCCTCTCCTTATATGAATAGAGAAGCCTGGACTACATCATCATCAGATGACCTCCATCCAATTGGGGACATCAACTCGATAGCAAGAACATACATTCCTCCTCATAAGCGTAAATCTGGAGGCCCTAGCACTATTTGAAACATGAAGAAAGATCCGTCGGGACATACAGGGTAGAATTCACTAGGGAATATTTTTCCCCTTTCCCTAAATCATTCAAAGGTGCAGTCTTCTATCCCCTCACATACCTCAAAACATAATCTACAATCTTACGGTGGTGTCATTAAAAACACTGATCTCTAGCGGAGCATGCCTTCTCCTGTTAGGGTCGCTAATCAAGGTAGAATTACAAATTTGAGTTCGCCTGAACAAGGGCTGAGAAATACCATCATCATAAGAAATTCTATTAGTGATAATAGGAGGGATGAGTGCAATACCCATGGGGTATTTGCATATTGGAAAGGACCATTAACAAAAAACCCTTATCTTGGCAAATGGTTAAACTCATTCCGCTGGGCACAAGTAAGTATACTTTCCCTTACTCCTCGCTTAGTGTATCTTCATTGTTCAAAGGCTTAAGATAAAACAGTTCTTTTACAATCCCCATTATGTTTTTATAAAGGTTACTGTATTAATTTTTTCCCATGGCAACCTAATGTTAATGAATTAGTAGCAAGCTCCATTAATTTTCCTACTTGGATTTCGTTACATGATCTTCCTGTAGAAATTCTACATTCGCATTTTTTAGATAGAATAGGCTCTTCCTTAGGAAAATACCTTGGAGTAGATATTCAGCACAATAACAAGAAAGAGGTCAATTTACTTATTAGACTGTCACCCAGATCCAAGGAAGCAAATAGCTTAAAAATTATTACTAATAGATCGATCTATAACATTAAATATTCAAAATTCGAAGGACATATCAACAACATTACTCTTCTTAAGAAGCATGAAAAATAGGGGATCCAAACTACTGAACAAATTCACATTCCTAGGAATTCTAATATAGAGGATTGTTTCCCTTCTCTAATTCATCCTAATCCCAACATGTCCACTACCGAAAAGCAGACTAAAACTAATATAAATACTGACCAACAGTGCTTATCTTCCTTTAAATATCATAATAAACACAAAAATATTGAAGAAGGTGAAATAATTAATGAAGATGTTCCACCCCCCTTAAATTCTGGGGTTCCGGATCATTGCCCGAACTCTAATTTAGGTATCAACATGGTGGATAAAACAGATATGGTTCAGCCTCTCCCTCTTAGATCTTTTCCTTATTCTAGAATTATGGAGATTCCTATAGAAGATGGAGACCAAGCTGCTGTTGTGAACAACTTTTCCCTAGAACATGATATTGTGAAAGATTCTTTCTCTCCCCAAACCGAGGTCTTAGATGGGAATGTAGACTTTGGTCCCTCTTCTTCACCCAAGGTCTTTGTGGTAGAGGAGAACTTAGAGAACGAATCTGATTCCCCTCGCGATCAATGCAAATCCAAAAACCTTCGTCTTAAAGATATCAAAATTGACTTGGGAATTCATGGGTAGCTCATTAATGATCTTCTTTTGATACATGATGAAATTGGGGATCAGCTCCTCACTTGGGATGATGCCCACAAATCTCATCTGACTGGGTTGCAGGATGAGATTGGGAGTATAGCTATTAAAGATAAGGATCAGGTCCACTCCAATACCCCATATATTACTGTGAACTCTCTTACTACTATTGCAAGAGATGGTGACACACTGAGAAGTTGTAATTCTAACCATTCTTTGGCAATTCCATTGTCTCCATTCTTAGATTCTGAGCATGGCATGAGAGATGACCTTGCACCGTTTGTCATTCCGGCGAGCATCCTGCCTTCAAGTCTTGCAAATGATTGTTCTCTTCTGGTTGAAAGAATAGGACAGTTAGGGAACATTTCGGATAAGGTTTCATAGCAGGCCTGCTTGCCAGTCCCTTCTTCCAACCTGACTAAAATAAACACTGCTGAGATTATTATGGATAAAATGATCTCTAGGCCTCCCCTTAGCACTCCGGGATTCAACAAAAAAACTCATCTTAAATTTTGGCAAACACCGGCCAATGGAAAAAAGGTATTTGAAGATATAGACAGAGATACTTTGCAAGCCAGCAATATTATTATGGGAGCCACCAATGTAAATATTCCAATCGAAGTAAATACCATCCTTATGAAAGGTATGCAAAGCTCACTTGAAGAGACAGATCAGATACTTATGAGCGACCCTCAATCTTGGGAAGAATTTGGGACTCTGGAACCAAT
>MU223453.1:2595522-2621293 GCA_018584345.1 Thuja plicata | reverse complement strand
TTAAATGTAAATTATCATTGCATAATTAGGTATATACTAACAATGATCTTAGTGTAAGGATCGAGATGTTGCAGGATACAGATATTAGTCAGAATAACGAAAGGAAAAGACTCACCTATGTACCCAGCATTGAGCATCAAGAACTAGAATGTATCAGAAAGAAGAAATATAACGCATTCTAACCTCCTAACCAATTTCAAAAAAGGGAAGAGAAAATATGAAAAGCCAATTCAGTGAGGATACAATTTCAAATCAGGAAACTACTGTAAATGAAGGAATGCCTTCATAAATTTTTGTAAATGAGGAAATGCCCTCATAAGAAATTAAATGTACCTTAATGATCTGGACCTCGGTCCCGGGCAGAACTGGAGGTTTTCTTCTCCATTCTTTCTTACCAGTGCCCGCAATGAATGGAGACTACTGTAAATACTTTAAAATTAATAAAATATATTGGCCTTGGCCTTTTACCAATAAAAAAAAAAAATGAAAAAAGACAAAAAAAAATTGCATAGAAGAAAAAACCCTTTTATGTTTTCCATTTTCGGAAATATTTTTATTAAAAAAAAATACATTTTAAATGAGTACGTTTTGAATTGTCTTTTTTTAATAAAAAAGTAAAAAAAAAATTGTTGTGGGGCGGTGGGCTCCACCCACCAACCTCCACGTGCGTGCCACCAAGGGCAGCCAGTACTACCGCGAGGCAGGCCCAGAATGCCTTGGCAATCAAGTTGCCTACGACAGACCCGAACTGCCTAGGCAGTCGGGTTGCCAGCAGTCGGCGGCTGTAGCTTAGGGTAATAGGAGGGGGGCCCGCGGGGAACCAGCTCCCCCTATTTAATGTTTTTTTTTTTTTTAATTTGTTTTAGAAAAATATAATTTAAATGCCAAAGTTTAATTTCGTTTAAGAATTTTCAATTTCAGTTTTTTTAAAAAAAATAAGTTTATTTAAAATTAGATTATTTACTATTTAAAAATTGGATTATTATAAATTAATTTTATTATTATTTTAAAAAAAAAAATTTATTTTTATTTTTATTTTTTTTTGAAATGAGTTTATTATAGATTAATTTTATTATTATTTAAAATTAGTTTATGATAATTAATTTCATTATTAATTGAGGTTTGTTATTTAAGTTTTTTTTTTATTATTATAAAAGAAAAGAGCTTATTTAATTTAATTCTTATCACTATTTAAATGTTAGTTTATCGGAAAGGTTGTCTTTTATGGATGCATTTCGAAATGATTATGATTTAAAAAATTAATTTAATTAAATCTAGACCATGATTGGCATTGATCCTTTATTGGTTAAATTCACTCGACTTATGAAAAAAATTTGTAATAAAGATGTTCTTTTTGAATGTTTATGATTATTACATTTCAATGGTAGATTTGTTTTCATCATTGCTACTATAGATGTGTAATGGATTCTTGTTGTTCCTACATAGTGAATTTAGTGGTTTCTTTCCATGATGGATTATTTCTATGCTATGGGTGTTTGGGGGTTTTAGATTGCCCTAGAATGTATACAGAGGCTGGGGGTGTTTTGCATTTATGTTTATGATGTGGCGTGTGTGTTTCATGTAATTACCCTAAACTGACCATGTAAACTCTTTGATTATTTTATCTGATTGTGTACATCTTTGTGATCGCTCCTGTTATGTGGGATACTGGATTAGGTATACTTGGGTTTTGACCTATGCTAGATCTGTGTAGGATATATGAGCATAGGGTAGGTTACCTAGATGTGTAGCAGGGGGTGGCTTGCAATAAGTTCTGTGTTCATAAGTGACTACTGGGATTGCTTATTGTAAGTAGACTTAATAAGTGATAACTTAATGTATAACTGAGAGGTCATAAAGTGAACTAATAAGATGTGTTTCTCCTCACCCGTGCTTGAGTGCTAGTAAAGAATGAGATGGAGGATGATATGATGCTTTCCCCCTTGCGAGGTGCGGGTTCTGGCATAGTTAGTGGCCTTGTCAGTTTGAGAGGTCATTGATGGCCATATATGGTCACTTAAGTGTCGGGATCCATTGAGATTTCTAGGACAAAACTTAAGGGTTAGACGTACATGATGACACCTTCTTTTACACGGTCTAGATTTTCTATGGATGTCAGTTGCCTCTAGATTAATGAGTCTTATCTTTCATGATGTATAGTACACCTGAATTAGAATGCTATCAGGATCCCTTGCTTGGAATTTAATTCCTTATTTGGTTTTGGATATCCGAGTGGGGTCTGTTGTTATCTCCTTAGCACGGTGGGGTGGACCTTTGTGGTTCCACACGAACGGGCGGTAGTGATTCTTTACCCATTGAGATTTGATGTCTTGAATTCCAGTGCTTGATGGTCTTTTGCATATGAGCTCTTTGTATTCATTTATTAGTGATTATGTACTTACCTTTCATTATTGTAAATCTTGTATTAGAGTATCGCATGTGATACCTAATCTGGATATTATATATTATGTAGATTGAAGTGATTACCACATACCCCGTGACATGTGCAGTGGATGTGAGTTTATGTTGGTATTCATGGTTATCCATGAGGTTTGTAATTATGGGTTTGTAAGTTGTATTTGTTGCATCTATTCAAATAGAATATTTTGTTATGTTGTTAGTTGTGTTTCTCTTTACATAACTCAACGTCATGGAACCCTTGAGTATTTTGATCTATGTGAGTGTATGACATGTGCATAAATAGTATTTTCTTATGCATTAATATATATCTCTTTATGTAAACTTTAAAAAAAAAAATTATTCAGCAAACATAGTATCATGTTCTAGGTTAATCTCTCTTGGATTCCCTAGTGGGGTGTTACACACTAAGCTAACTAGGAGGTTGCATCAGCCTACACATAATCAGAAGATCATTCATGTTGATGCAAACAAAGAAATGGACTGTAAAGATATATCAATACACTGCAAGGTACTTATCTGCACCGATCACCATAGTTATTGAATTGCTTATGGAAAGTAAATTCAAGGAATATATTAAAAAAATAAAGATTTAGTTTGCCATTGTTGTCAAAGGGAGAGATGAATTAAGGGAGAGATTATATCCATATGAAATATCTATCACAAGTATTCAAAAGGAGAGATGTACTTAATGAATATGGAGAGAAATATATTGTCATCAAAGAAAAAAAAAAGATATGAATATAATTATCCATCAAGGAGAGGAACAGTCAAAGGGAGAGAAAACATCAGAGAAAGATTCAAAGAAACATCCATCAAAGGGAGAAGACATTCTACAACAAAGGGAGAGACAGATTCAGAAGTTGCTACATCTATCTAGTGAAGGGAATAAAGAATGAAGAAAGTACTCTGCAAGAATCAAGTCTAACCTAGAAGAGCTTACTGAGAGTCAGACATTTGTATTGGTTATAGAAGAATAAGTTCGGTAGAGATTGAACATCTACAATTGATATTTTATATGGTATTAGTAGAATATAGTATGTTGCCACCAATGCCAAAGGGAGAGATTGATGAGCTATAATTGATTCAATGTTTGAAGATGTTAAGTTGGTGATCACCGAGCTGCAGAAAGTTAATGCAAGACATTAAATCAGTTAATGTATTGTATTGTTATTGATGTCAACTTGATATACTTTGATTGGTCATATATATATATATTATCAAAGACTTCAAAGAAACTAAGAGATAAAGGTTATGTTATCAGTAATGCATAAAATTTTAGTATACACCAAGTGACAAAAAACACCGACAGACAGTGCACACCGATAGATAGAGAACCCCAAGAAGAGTCACAATGTAACCTGGGCAAGATACCTAAGAAAGCATTACCGAGCAGAACTGAAAGTCACAGTGTTGCCCGACGGACAGAGATGCCCGAGGACAACTGAAGTCAAGATCTAGCAAAGAAGTTAAACATCGATTAGAACTGAAGTTCATAAATGACAAAAGACTTAGCTGGCAGGAGCTAAATATGGAGTTAACTGATTGATTACATTGTTTTCATCAACTAGTTAAAAGCTAAAGATAAGCTAGAGATTTAAAGCTAGTTTTATTTCAGTTGTCAAGAGAAATCTACGGGATAAAACTAAAGAAAAATTTAAAGCAAGAATGGAGAGATTTGTTGATCACGTCAAAAACAAGAAAGACAAGGACTTAGAAACTGTGAAATCATGTCTATAAAAGAGACAAGCTAATTTATTATCAAAAAAAGGATGTTGAAGAGAATTTTGATGAAGAAAGAAGTCTTCATACAAATCTGATCATACAAGTTGTAAGACAAAGCCAAGAAATTTGTGGACACCGAGCAACAGAGAAGCAAAAACAATCACCAAGCAGAAAGAAGTGGAGCAAAGGAACACAAGAGAACATTGATCAAAAAGGTATTATGAGCTTAGAATAGATCTGAACATCTGCAAGATTAAGTTGTATTTATGAATAGATCATATATTGTTTCAGTTTAGGCATTGATTCAGAAAATCTCTTAATAGAGTGGGATTTAACTATCCTTTATATATTGAGATACATCCCAAGGAGTATCAAAAATTTTATCATGAAGATAGCACAGTGAATGCCAGATATCAAGTGACAAACTATTAAATTTAAATCCTCTAACAAGGTCGCACTTAACAGTATGTTTTTAACCTTTAACAGGGTTGGCTCCTCACCGAGCTCACTTCAGAAGAGTGAAAAATTTTGGTTACCAGTCCCAAGTGTTTTTTCCCCTAACAAGGTTTTCACGTTAAAAATTCATGTGTCAAATGTGTATATGGTTCATTGCTTTGATGTTTTTCTTTACACATTACTAAAATAGGATTGATCGGTAAACATTAAGTTATTTATTGTATTTCGGTAAAGACTAGACTGTTATTCGGTAAAGCTTAAGAAAAGGATAAATAGTATACTCCGAGCAGTAGTTATTTGATAATATTATTTAAGGGCATACATCTTGTAGGACTTAAGATAACTATAGGTTTTTATATTTGTGGTATTAATTTTTGGGTTGATTTATTGGATTAATTTTTGAGGCCACTGATTCACCCCCCCCCCCCCCCTCTNGGCCCCTGATTCCCCCCCCCCCCCCCCCTCTCAGTTATTGTAACAAGTTGGGGAGGGATGGGCTTCATTGACTAGTGAATGATATTTTTATGGAAAAATCTGACATCCTTTTTGGGGGATTGGTATTAACCACTATTCTGGGCACCTCTCTCTGGGATTTTTTTTAATGTCATTTGAGTCTGTTGTCTGTTGTGTCTAGCCCGCGAAGGGAAATAGGCAATTTCCAAGTCAGCAGTTTGCCCTAATTAATTTTCTGCAGGAGGCAATAGGGTTTGAGGTTCTGTAAGGAGTTTATGGTGGCACTCCGAGCAGCGGTATCCCTTCTCAAACACACCATTTTTGGATTGCTCTAAACTGGTCAAGGATTACATCCGGATGAAGCCAAGATGGGAAATGGAGAACATCATTTTGGGCAATGTTATTTGAAGGGTATGTAGACTAAGTGAAATATGCAAGTGTATGTCGTACTCTCTAATGAAAAAAATACTAGAGTTCATGCCAGCATCCTTCCTGCGTATGCCAATTTGGATCTTTGCAATAGGGTATAGAAACCCAGTCAAGCATTACGGTGTGGGGAATTTTGTCAGATATTATAGATGGAAATGCCTAGTAGGTATGACTGCAAAATGGAAAGCAGAGACAAGGCGCAGGAACTATTTTAACAGGATGCCTCAAGCGCATCTAGTCTCATGAGGCTCCATGGTACACACAAATGAATTCAATAAAAAGGTTTTAAAACTTTCAAAAAAATGCAATTAGAAAGATTCCACAACCGCTCCCAACATCCTCTTACCTATGTGGAAGCGTAGATCAGGTTGGGAAAGTGAATAACTGAGCACAAGAAATTGACTTTATAATACTAGGTTTTTCTTGTTTTCCTCTGCTTAGTTGTCTTTTTAAAAGACGGATGAGTTGAAGTGAAGAGTAGAGTTGGAATATCTATAATATTTTTAACTTGATTAAGCTAGAAGTTATGTGGATATGGATAGTTGTATTTACCATTCTTTTCCTTAGCATTTCAATTCTTTCTGGGTGCACCAAGAACTACTCTGGATTGCTTCTGTGAATAAGATAGTTTAAACATAAATCACCTTGTGGGTTGTGATCTTAAAAAGGGGTCAGAATTTAGTTAAAAATGTTAGAGACGTATGATGGAACATATCTCTCTATTGGAAGAATTAGAATGTTAATGAAACCTCTAAAACACTGTTGATTTGGAAACATAGAGGCATTTGAAACATTGTTGTTTTGGAAACGTAGATGTGTCTGAAACATTGATGAACTTAGGGGAAAATTATGACAGTGGATAAATCATCTTCCTATTTTTGTCATTAAGAACTTAGCGTACTTTATTTATATCATTTCAAATCAAACCTTTGAGAAGCTTGTCTAGAAAACAATTTGAACTTAGGAGAAACAAGGATCATAAAATTATTACCCAGAGGATTTAGTCTATAGATTGTTCATGATAAATAGAAACCTTTTTAAGGTTTGACTTATGCTGGAATTAGCAAACACTTTTATCATTTGGATACCCTACCTTGCATTTAGAATTGTTGGAAGAATATACTTTTAATATTAGAAAAGGGTGTGCTTCTCTACACTTCTGCTTAAATACCTTTAGAGTTGGGTAATGAGGGTGACTTGAGGTACCATAATTTTTTATATATATGAATTAGGGGTTTATTTATGTCATTTCAAATTGTTTAAATTTCAATTGAGAATCTCTCTTAGTAAGAATCCTAAATATAAGGCCAAATGTAATGAATAAGGTGTGAGATGTCAGTAGCACCTCCCAAGGGATTCTCTTATTATGTCAAGATTGATTATGTGTTGGATTTGCATAAATCATTGTTCTTGAGTGTGTTTAGTGTTTGGAGTAAAGTTGTGTTACTCCTACTTTTTAAATAAAAGAGATGAAAGTCAAATCGTGATGAGTAGAAATGAGAGAAAAACATAGACTTGAAAATTTCGTAGACTTATAAACATGTTGTGCTTGTTATTCATTTGACAAATGTTTATACTTCCTAAATGTGTTGAACTTTCATGAATACCTTG
The DNA here is from genome assembly GCA_018584345.1 of Thuja plicata. Classification (NCBI taxonomy): domain Eukaryota; kingdom Viridiplantae; phylum Streptophyta; class Pinopsida; order Cupressales; family Cupressaceae; genus Thuja; species Thuja plicata. Next base: position 2,614,201 of record MU223453.1, on the reverse strand, counting down.
AAGTGAAGTATATATTTTTAACTATTTATGCATTCTTTCATTTTCTCCATGAGCTATTATGGAACCCAGTTATACTTACCTTTTGAACCAGATAGATATTGGTGAAATTGTGAGCTTGACATGTTTTGATAGTTGAGGGAAGAATTTTACTTAAGTTCCTTTATGTATGTTGAATACACCCATGAATCATGTTGTACTATGCATTAAGTGAGAATCTTGCATAACATTCTCCATATTTGTGAAATGGAATAAGTTTTTATTTAGAAATGTTTTTTGGAAGTTCCATGATGTGTATGTTGTAATTTGAATATGGATGTATCACGTGACACTATTCCATTACTTTTGTCAGTTTTACTTTGTTAGACTATTTCTAGTTGGGCTGGGTATCTTTCATGTCAGGAAAGATTTCGGGGAAGCATAACTGCTTTGTGGTCGGGTGGAAACGCACTCCCACAATATTCTCGCCCTGATGTTTTGTAGGTAGCAGGTCTCTGGAGCTCCTGTCAGGAAGGTCTTCTTGTATAACATATTTTAATTCTATGAAGTCGATCATTCGTCTATTGTATTGATATTGCACTCTTATGATAGTCAGTCAACAACTCTTGTAAAATCTACGTTCCTTTGTAAAAAAAGTTTCTTGTGTTTATTGCACTTCGATAGTTTGGTCGAAGCCTCTCTCTTGTATTTCTTAATTTGACAAGTTGGTCGAATTTTGTTAATGTCTTTAATATAATATGACATGTGATGTATTGGGGTATTTTCGACAGTTGGTCGACACTCTTCTTTATTATGGACTCATGTGTTGCATAATCTGTTCGACAACTTTTGGTCGAACCTTGTTTTCTTTCTTTGAATTTAAGGAAAAACATTTATTTTGTCATCTTGTACATTCGACGTTTGACTTAATTGACCGACTCTTTTGTCTTGTAGATATTGCCGATATGACACAAGTTATCGTGAGTTCAATCCTTACAATTATTTTATATTGTAAATGTTTAAAATTTGGAGTCAAATGTTGTTTATTAGATTTTCATAAAAAGACGGTTACAAGCTCACCAATATAGCTTATCTAGTCATGTTTTGTAAGCCACGGAATGAGGAACTAACAAGAATGCTCTAGGGCTTAATGGGAGAGCATAAAAAGCATTAATTGTAGGGGCAGGAGTGTGATTTCTTGGTGCTAACCGCTTAAACCTGGATGCATTACAATAAAAAGTTCAACTTACGCTTCCTACCTTTTAGGATGAAGAAGATTTTAGGCTAAGAGTTCCATAGTGTGTGTTTGGTTTGGACTTTCATAAATCCGAGTTGAGGGATCGTGTGGATGTTGGCAAAGATTGGAGAAGTTGGGTTTACGCCTGCCAAATGCATTTTACTTGAGTGTCTAAAGCCTTTCGAACATCCTGCTCTTTCTTTATCGGAATTGTTGCGAAGCGTGGACATTGTGTCAGATGCACCTTCTTCTTACACTCGCCATGACAATAGTGACCGATCATCTGTTAATGCATATTTGGTTGCACTAAAAGAAACAGAAGCATCCAGATGTTCCAGGAAAATTAGGATAACTCCATCGTAGCATCTAAATACTCCACTGTTAGATCATGAATGATTGATCTTTCCACTTGGACTCATTCTCACCAAATTGTTTGAGACCTTTGGAAATATGCCCTTCGATGCTTAGCTTTCACTCCAAGGATGTTAGATTGCCAACTGAATTCTCCTCAATAGCTAGCAGTTTCGAGGCAAGTTAGCTTGAAGAATTTGTCTTTTCCCAAAATAGTTCTAAGATTATATAGTCGAAATATATAGTTATACATCAAATATAATTTTTTTACAAACAGATAATACTTCATAAATATACATCGATTTTGACCAATATATCGATACATCAAATAAAAATTATAAAGTTAGGTGATCAATAGGTCAATTCAAATACATGACAAAATTATACTATGAACCATTTCATTTCCTTAAGCCATGAAATGCTCTCCATCTATTGTTCTCAAGACGAGAATAGGGTTTAAGCACTTTTTCCACCTAACAACGAAGCGTTAACTTCTCTAGTGCTTAATATGAAAAGTAGAGCACCCGACCCTGCACGAGGCACCTAACAAATAAAATCAGCAGACATGATGGAATCTAGTGCAACATTGTGCCCTATCTCACATTTCACTTATAAAAATTAACATCTACACAATGATATGGTAGGGAGCGAATATAATATGCATTCAGCTAGTATCAAATATATGGAACATTGCTTTGGCCAAAGCATTATTTTGCTAGTTACCTAGCAGATAAGTCAAATACAAGATACCTATCCTTCCCACTTATCCCATATTCGACGCATGTTTATAATATAAGTCAAAACATAAAATCACATCACATAATATGAATTCAAAAAACAAAAGAAACTACCTACCCCTCTATAAGTATTAATGGAAAATTATAATATCTTTGACAATGACACCAATTCTCATACATATGAATAAAACAACCTATACTATATTTCCACGTTTATATCTTTCACGAAATTCATAATATAGAGAAGGTCGCAGATGTTGCTTACTTTTGTTGAGCTAACTTATTTTTATAAAAAAAAAAAAAATCAGAATTCATTCATATGACAATTATGCATTTATACGTTATTCCTAATTTAACATGGACACGAAATACCTATTTCATGCACAATTTAAAAAATAAAATAAAATAAATTTAAGCAACAATTTCTAAATTACACGTTTCCATCTAATCTCTTTTTATACATACTTCACTAAATTCTAGACACCCACTTTTTATAAACAACGCTTCACCAAGACTATAGTTGTGAAAGTATTTGTGATTCTAATATTATATTGGTTTTTATAGTACTTCTCACTGTATGTTTATATACGTCACTATAATTTGCATTTCCTTATCTACTAAAAACATAAATTTCTCTCTTCAAGAATGCTACAAAACTTACCATTGGTGAAAGGAAAACAATGTAGAACAACAATTTTATTTTTCTAAATTATTTTGAATGACTAGGTGAGGTTGCTCGATTTACTCATAATGGTTCTAGACTATAGGATCATAGTGAAAATGTCACGGTATATTTAATTACCACCATAATCTCACACGTCTTCTTGGCTTTCTAACCATATATTTTTTTTATTTTTGGACAACAATAGCATAGCAAACTTTAATTTTCTTTATCAGTGCCTTCACAGTCTTCAGAGACATATGTCTACCATTTTCTTAATAACTTTTGATCTACTTGATCAAATTCAAAACAAATTACATATTATTGTTCTACACTTGATTCTACACACTTTTAAAAAAAAGTTTGCATTTATTATTATTTTGATGCAAGTTATGCTCAGTGCACGAACAGGCACTAGATTTTCGGGATGCAACCACTTCAAAAAAATCATTAAAAAAAATACACAACTTCTAAATCTCACTCTTACATATCATTCTACCAAAGGGTTTTGCAAAATACTAAATCTAAAGTTATATCTTTTGTGAAGCTCACGGAATCAGATGTGTTATATTTTTCTGCGAAAATCAAGAACAATTTTTCATGCGTAGCGGGTTTGACCTTCTTAATCTTATCCATTTTCAAAAAACTTTATTAGTTTATAAACTAGATTTAGTGTGCTACAATTCTTATTCTTTGCACAACTTCTAATTTTGAGTGCATGACCCTCGAATTTCTCTTCGACGTTCAGGTTTACCTGAATTTAAAAAAAAAAGTGGCCAGATGGTGATCTCACAATACTCTGTCCCACTTTTTATCCAACTTTGACACTGAAACGAATATTTTAAAAAAAAAAATCGCTTTCAGACACATATTGCCTCAAAACCACTAAGAATTTGAAGGTGATGTAAAATAGTGACTTTTATCATTTTGTTTCTAGTTTCTAAATATATATTTTTTTTTAAAAAGTTGGAATTGATTTGTATCCATTTTTTCTTCTCCTTCAAAAAGTGGTTTGTATGAAAAAATAACATTTTTAAAGAGTGACAGTCACTCGGTTCAACATAACCTTTTTTTTTAAATGATAACGACATAATTCTTTCGAGATTAGGTTTGTAACATCAATACCTAAAGGATCCAATTTGGTTTAAAATTTTATGGTTTATTGAGTTATGAAGAGACATAAATTGTAATTTAGACATTGTAGGTTCCTTCAGTTCGCTCTAACTTGATTTGTATATATCGAATTTCATTTTTTCTTTTTCTGATAGAAAGATAACATAAATACCTATTGGAAACATATTATTCATTAAAAAAATTTCTAATTTGCTAATTTTTCCCAAAGTATCGAAGAGAGAGGTTGCTAAATGGCTAGACAACCTATGTTTAATTAAACCAAAAATAGAAAGTTACAATGAACTCAATATATATATATAAATTATAGTCATTGTAAACCCTGTTCAGAGTAGCATACTATGGCATTTTTTGTTTCAGAAGATTGTCTTATTTGGCCCTTGATTGAGGCCTCCAAAGGGATGAATTTTGCATAATTATGGTGTCCTTTTCCCAAAAAATCCAAAATCAGGGCATTCGTTTGAACAGCCCTTCATGTGAAAAGGTTTATGGGGCTTCGTCTGAAAAGGTTTATGGGGCTTCATGTGAAGGCCCCTCCCCCCCCCCCGAGTAAAATTCCGGCAAGAAACACATCATCGAATTTTTTCCAAGGGTTGTTCGCCCAAACTCTAGGGTCAACCGAGTTTCTTTTTTGGGTCGCATTTTTTGATTTTGGTATAAATTAAATTAATTTTTTTCTTTTTTTAAAACACATTAATCCATTTGATTCATTGTTTTCTAATAGAAGCATAGTGAAGCTAATTTTTGCAAGTTTTTTGCATCTAGTAATTTTTCCAAAAGTTTTTTTTTTTTAAAGGAGAGATGGGAAACAAGAAGGGAAGGCTCACTAAATCTGCATGAAAATGATCACCTAATAGAGAACAAAAAATCGTGAAGCTTCATTGGCATATTATTATAGAAATAAAGAAGGTATGCATTTCCAATTTCACAATCTCAAGTTTTATATCTCTATATTTTCAAATTTCTCTAATTTTTTTCTAATTCAATTTGTTTTTGTGCATGTAGCTCGCAACCAGCAAGTACAAGATGAAGGAGAAGCTCAAGCAATGGAGGAAATGGATGTTGGAGAAGGGTCAAGACCACTCTCTATGGAAGCTCAAGCAATGGAAGTTGGATAAGGGTTGGGATCACTTGCTCCGATGGGTACATGGATGAATATTTAAATTTATCTTAAACTGTAAAGACAAAGATTAATTATAGTGTAGACACCCTAAAATGGATTCCAATACTGCAACGCTATCAAAAAAAGTAATGACAACCAGGTTCCATCAAACCGAGAGGCAAGTATCCCTTCCACATCAAATTCAATTCCCAAAGATTTCATGAGAAGAGAGAGAAAATTTTATATTACTCACAAAGGATGTGGTGAATACAGCTACGAGGAATCTTTCACTATCACCAACATGCCTCAGAGCCCAAGGACATATGACATGCTACAACCAGCAATTACAAAACAAACCCCAGAACCTGTTCTATTCAGGTGTCCACCCACAACCTTTGTCAGATGGGGAGACATCGCAGAAGAGAACCCATTTGATCCAGATATCAATACATGGTTGTATCAAGGCCCACAAGGCACACTTCAAGCACCTTTACCTATGTCAACATATGGAGCTGGCTATAAAATGTTGCAAAGGTTTGGGTATGATAGTACGACTGGTCTAGGGGAGAGACAACAAGGTTTAATGGAACAGTCTCTCTCTCCAACCTAGAGAAACAAGAGAGGGTTAGGCTATGGGAAACAAAGGACCAGTCCAACCACTCGAGGCATACCAATCGATCATGAACAAATAGCAAAGTTACATCAGGGGCAAAACACAGAACATACTTTGATCAGCAATATACTACAATAGTTATTTTCATCAGAAGTTGGTACCTCTCAATCCTGATTAACCCTCAACCAAGAGATCCATGATAAAGAGGAAAGTGAGACATCCGATGAGCGTTCTACAAAAACTGACTCCCACAAGTATGAGTGGAGATCCGTACACAACTCAAAACCATCAATCTCAAACTATTCCCCTCGGTCAATCAGCACTCTACACATTAAAGACATCTTCAACCAATTAATGACAGATGACCAACCATGCATCGATAAACATATCGATACCAATTCTCTAGGTGGTGCGTCCACATCACATTCCTAGTTTGTTGGAACCATCACAGTTGTCCCATTCAACCAAATAGAGTCATCCCACCAGGAAGACCTATGTCTAGTACACCCAGAACTAATAGAATGGGATCAAGAAGGACAGCCTGATATAGATCTCTTTGAAAATGATGAGGCTATCGCAGACTTCATGGGACTTAGAGAATGGATGCCATCAAGGGATCATAAGGCAGGCTTCTCTATTGACTTGGACAGGTCAACATATTTCAGGGAGCAAGCACCTCTTTCTAGTCAAAAAAGAAAAATAAAAAATAAAAAATAATTGTCAGTAAGTGAAAGCTGAAATGCTCTTACTGATACAAAAAATGATAAAAAGACAAAACAAGACATATCTTCTAGTGAAAACCTCATTGAGGCTCTAGAAGATGGAAAGCAGGAACTCCTCCCCTTGACAGAGGAAAAGTCAGCATTGTTAGTAGAAGAAACATAAAAATTCAACTTGGGTGATGACAAAAATCCAAAGAATATCTACTTGGCAAAATCACTTGTGCCAAAGGAGTGAGAACAATTCATCATCTTCTTCAAGGAAAGGAAGGTCAACTTCACATGGTCCTACTCAGACATGCCAGGATTAGACCCAGAGCTTGTATTACATCATCTACCATTTTTACCCAACGTCAAACCTGTCAAACAGAAGCTGAGAAAGATGCATCCCCATGTTGCATTACTAGTCAAAGCAGAATTGAAAAAGCTCTTAGATGCTAAATTCATAAGACCGATCCCATAGCAGACTGGATATCTAATCGGGTACCTGTAACTACGCATAGTGGTCAGATCCACATCTGCACAGATTTTAGATATCTAAACAACTCTTGTCCCAAGGATGACTTTCTGTTACCAAACATCGACATGATAGTAGATCTTACCGCAGGCCATCATATGCTATCACTCATAGATGGTTTTTCAAGATATAATCAGATAAGGATTGCACCAGACGACCAACACAAAATGGCTTTCACATGTGCATGGGGAACCTACTATTGGAACGTCATGCCATTTGGTCTAAAAATGTGGGAGAAACATATCAAAGGGCCATGACAACCATCTTCCATGATCTCATCCACAAGACAATGGAGGACTATGTTGATGACATACTTGCCAAGTCAATGCTTAGAAAAGATCATATACAAGTATTGGGACCCATATTTGACAGAATGCAAGAATACGAGGTCTAGTTAAATCCAAAAAAGTGTGCATTCAGGGTCACCGTTGCGAAGCTCTTGGGATTCATTGTGTCACACTGAGGCATAGAGGTAGACCTAGAGAAATACAAAGCAATATTGGACATGCCACCATCGACTAACATAAGGCAACTAAGGGGGTTAGAGGGAAGGCTCCAATCTATCAGGCGCTTCATAGCCCTGTTAGCAGACAAGTGACATCCATTCCAACATCTACTACACAAGGACATAACATTTATATAGACAGAACAATGTGAATAAGAATTCCAAATATTCAAGGACTATCTACTCAAGTCTCCCATATTGGTGCAACCAGTTTAAGGAAGACCTTTACTTCTATACATCTTAGCAACTGAGACATCATTATGCGTACTCTTAGCACAACATGATGACATAGGCAAGGAGAGAGTTGTCTACTATCTCAGCACAACATTGGTAGGCTATGAGCTCAACTATTCGCCAATTGAAAAATCATGTCTAGCAATAGTCTTTTCTTCCCAGAAGCTAAGGCATTACATGTTGAGCCCTCGAACCAAGTTGTTAGCGCACATTGATCCCCTGAAGTATCTACTAAGCAAAGCATCACTCACTGGATGACTCGCGAAGTGGGTGATGATGCTAAGTGAATTTGACATGGAATATGTAGACAGAAAAGCTATCAAAGGGCAAGTGGTTGCAGATCAACTAGCAGAGGCACCTATTCATGATTATCAGCCTATCATATCTGACTTTCCAGATGAGTCTAATCTTACACTCCAACCGAAAATAGAGGTATGACAACTATACTTTGATGGATCATGCACGAACCATGGTGCAGGAGCAGGAATAGTACTCATCACTCCAAACAATGATGCAATTCCCAAATATTTCAGACTCAACTTTCCATGCACAAACAACATCGCTAAGTACAAAGCTTTAGTTATCATAGTAAAGACAACAATACACTACAACATTTGGGGTATAATTTTGACGCCATTTTGCGATGACACTACCATTTGTGTGTGTTTTTTTCAAGTGCCCCCGATGCTATCATAATAGCGATGGTACCATCATAATTTTGACACCCGTGTGATTATAAAAAAAAAAACAAGAAAGAAAGGCTCATTTCTAATTTTCGTGATTGAGTTGCGTATGCGATGAGGGCCCTAACTATGGTAGATCGAGCTACGTGTACGAAGAGGGATCTTATGTTGTGAAGCTCGAGCTTGATTTGGAAGCTTGGCATATGGAAACCATGACTTGAGGTAGGAATTTGAGCTTTGTCTTCTCATTAACTCAATTTTATTTTGATGGCATTTGTTGATTTAATGGCACAATATGAATGTTAATACTGGCATTGTTTACATCTTTGCATTTGGAATTCTTGATGATCCATGAGCTTTGAGAGCTAGGGCATTGTTTCTATTACCTTCAAGGAATTGGGTGAAGTGTTTGATCTCTCTTTATTTGTTTTGTTGTTGATATTCACTATGTGGTACTCCCCGTTTATGATCATTTCATGAGGAAAAGTCTTGATGGCTTGCGGGCTGCAAGCTAGGGCATCATGCATTGTTTATGAGCTCACTATTTAATACTGGCATTGTTTACATCTTTTCATTTGGAATGCTTGATGATCTGCGAGCTTTGAGAGCTAGGGAATCATTGCTATTACCTTCAAGGAATTGTGATGTAAGAGCATCCTTGGCAATCCTTCTCAACCAAAATATGTTTTTCTCTTTGTTCTTTAGCTTGTTTGGAGGTTGCTCGGTGAGGTACTATGCTTCTCTGTTACTCAAGTTCTGTTGCTCAAGCATGCTTGTTCCGATTTGGTCTCTGGTGCTAGGGTTTTGTTTCTTGGGCATGCTTGTTCTGAGTTCGTGTTCTGTCGCTCGGGTTTTATTTCCTATTGCTCGGGGTGCTCTTTGCCCGAGTTACTCTGTTTCTCGGTCATCCTTTTCCCAAGTTGTCTAATTTGGATTTGGATCTTATGGCCGACTTCTGCATTGAATTTTTATTGTGGCATTAATGGTGGATCTCTCATTGGGGTTTGTGTGGACCTAAATCTAGGTCTAGGGTTTCTCCAATGTTTGTTTTGTTGGCCGACCTAATTGGTTGCCTTTGTATTTAACTTGTATTTTGTTCTTAGTTTTATGAGGATTTTAGAGGGAGTAGATCGAAGTGTTGGATCTAAGAATATGGATAAAGAGTTGTATGTCTTACAGAAGATCTATAGTAGATCTTGAATTCTATCTTGTTTTTGGTCGTAACTGGGAAGGCATTACAACCTGACATGTTAAATGTAATTGATATCTGAGATAATACACAAGTGAATGTTGATTATATTTTTATGTATTTGGTTTTTTTGGTTTTTATGGTTATTTGCTGCAAGTTTGGATAATCCTTCATTGGATCCTCCATCTTTGACTACACCAGGTGGTATCAGAGTAGAGTTTCAATCGCTGGAGAATGAATTGGGTTTCCAATTGTTGGAGATCTATGGAGCAAAGATGCCTCCAAAGAAAATTTTTGAGATCACAGAGGTGGAACCTAAGGAGGAGTTCAACCTTGATGATTTCTGAGCTTTGCAAAAGTAGGTACAAGATATGCAAGAGGAGTTGCAAAGAAAGAATGCATCTAGAGAAAACCAAAGTCATGGTGAAGAATTTGAAGAAGAAGATCATTTAGAAGAAGCTATAGAAGATGTCAAAGATCCTGATGAGGCTAGATTTCTGAGAGCTATGTCAAAAACTAGGAAAAGACCTAAGATTGAAGTTTCTACATTTACTAGAAGCCTTGGGCCAGAAGAGTTGATTGATTGGATTAATGAGATGCATGAATACTTTGAGTATGAAGAAGTAGAAGATCCTGATAGAGTTTGGTTTGCAAAGACAAAGCTGAAAGGTCATGCAAACATATGCTGGAGGGAAGTTCAATTGGAAAGAAATCAAAGAGGTAAAGACAAGATCATCAGATGGAACAGAATGGTTGAAAAGCTGAAGAAGCAATTTATCCTAGTGGATTATGAATTGCAGATGTTCAAAAAGATGCAAGGTTTGAGGCAGACAAACAAATCAGTGCAAGAGTATACCAAGGATTTTTATAGGATTCTGATTAGGACTGGACATTTAGAAGCTGACAAGGAGAAATGTTCTAGGTATATCTATGGCCTAAGAGCTAGCATTCAGGAAGAGTTACTGTTAGGATGATAACAATAGGAGATGTTTATCAGATAGCATTGAAGATTGAGGAGAAGTTGAACAAAGTTTGAAAGCAAACTGAATAATAGAAACTGAGGTGGTAAGAATGATGACACAGCTACTAAGAGTAAGATGGTGGAAAATCCTAAGAAAACTGATGTAGGATCTAGCAGTAGTCAAACCACTAAGGATTACAGTTGTGGGTATGGAAGAAGAGGAAGAAGTGATTTTAGTGGTACTTATTTTCAATGTGATGAGAAGGGACATAGGGCATGGTCATTTCCTCAAAATAATTTCACCTTGACGATCGAGGAAAATTCTGTGAATTTTGTAGAAGAAGGTAAAGTTATGGTCACTAGACGGCTGGTTGCATGTATTAATGAACCAATGCAGAGAAGGAATCTATTCATAACCAGATGTAAATGCAAGGATAAGGTATGTAATGTCATAATTGATGGTGGAATTTCTAAGAACTTTGTATTAGAAGAGATGGTTAGTAACTTAAAATTGGGAAGAAGAAAACATCCTAATCCTTATCAGATTAGTTGGATACAAGATGTATCTAAGGTTAGGGTTGAGGAGCAATGCCTTGTTAATTTTAAGATTGGATCTTATAATGATGAGATATGATGCGATGTATTTCCTATGGATGCTTTTCACCTGTTGTTTAGTAGACCTTGGTAGTATGATAGACATATTATGTTTGATGGTCGTGAAAATACCTATGTTGTGAGGCAGGGTGAATCCAAGCATAAACTACTACATTTGCAGGAAGAAAGGACTAAGGGATGTGGAGTTATCAGATGTTGTCTAAATGGTAGTGACAAACCTGAGGGGAAGAGAGTTGATGGACCTGTTCCAAGGGATGGGGGGAAGGAGAATATAAAGGAGAAAGAGAATGACTTCTCTGAGGAATTTGTAGAAATTAAGAAACAAATGACATATTTGACTCAAGCTGTGTAGCAGGTGTTGAAATTAGTGACACACAGAGATGCATAAGATACTAAGTTGATCAATCAGATAGATGAAAGGATGCTTCATCAAAACATTGATAGTATCAAAAGTACCAAGGATGATTAGTGTCAGCTACTGTCAGTTGCAGCAGAAGATATGAGAAAAGTGTAGGACTGATGAATTTTTTGAATGGGATAATGGACAGAGTCAAGACAACATGGAATGAAGGGAAAGAGGAGGAATGGGTTAAGAAAAAGTATGGAATACTTGTTGTGATTCCCTTAATATGTGAATGATTTCCTTTATGGGAACATCTTTTGTACCTAGGGTATCTGATGCAGGAGCATCCTAGGATCCTTGGAAATCCTTCTCAACCAAAATATGTTTTTTTCTTTGTTCTTTAGCTTATTTGGAGGTTGCTCAGTGAGGTAATATGCTTCTCTATTTCTCAATTTTTGTTGCTTGGGCATGCTTGTTTCGAGTTGGTCTCTGGTGCTCGGGTTCTGTTGCTCGGGCATGCTTGTTCTGAGTTTGTGTTCTGTTGCTCGGGTTTTATTTCCTGTTGCTCAGTGTGTTCTTTTCCTGAGTTTCTCGGTCATCTTTTGACCGAGTTTTCTAATTTGGAGTTGGATCTGATGGTCAACTTTTGAATTGAATTTTGATTGCGGCATTAATGGTGGATCTCTCATTGGGGTTTGTGTGGACCTAAATCTAGGTCTGGGGTTTCTCCAATTTTATTTTTTTGGCCGACCTAATTGGTTGCCTTTGTATTTAAGTTGTATTTTGTTCTTAGTTTTAGCGGGAGATTAGAGGGAGAAGATCGAAGTGTTGGATCTGAGAATCTAGATAAAGAGTTGTATGTCTTATAGAAGATCTGTAGTAGATCTTGAATTCTATCATATATGTGCCATAACTGGGAAGGCCTTACAGCCCAAAATGTTGAATATAATTGATATCTGAGATAATACACAAGTGAATGTTGATTATATTTCTGTGTAATTGGTTATTTCTGTTGTTATGGTTATTTGCTGCAAGTTTGGATAATCTTTCATTGGATCCTCCATCCTTGACTGCACCACATTGTGTGAAGTGTTTTCTCTCTTCTTTTTTTTTTATGTTGATATTACTATGTGGTACTCCTTGTTTATGATCATTTCATAAGGAAATGTCTTGATGGTCATGGGCTGCAAGCTAGGGCATTATGCATTGTTTATGAGCTCAATGTTTAATACTGGCATTGTTTGCATCTTTGCATTTGGAATGCTTGATGACCCATGAGCTTTGAGAGCTAGGGCATCATTGCTATTACCTTCAAGGCATTGTGTGAAGTGTTTGATCTCTCTTTATTTTTTTTTTTGTTGATATTCACTTTGTAGTACTCCCTGTTTATGATCATTTCATGAGGAAATGTCTTGATGTCTCGTGGGCTGCAAGCTAGGGCATCATGCATTGTTTATGAGCTCACTTTTTAATACTAGCATTGTTTACATTTTTGCATTTGGAATGCTTGATGACCCGTGCGCTTTGAGAGCTAGGGCATAATTTCTATTACCTTCAAGGCTTTGTATGAAGTGTTTGATCTCTATTTATTTGTTTTGATGTTGATATTCACTATGTGGTACTCCCTGTTAATGATCATTCCATGAGGAAATGTCTTGATGGCTTGTGGGCTGCAAGCTAGGGCATCATGCATCTTTTATGAAATTGGGGAAGGGAGCTTTGGAAGAGTGTCTTTGGGTAACTTGAAAAATAAAGATGTCTCAATAAAGAAAATAAAAAGTGCATGGAGAGACAGCAATAAATTTTATTTGGTGTATGAATATTCTTCTTGTTCAGAACTATTATTCAAAAAATTATCTTCCCTATAACTATCTATAAACATTCTTATTTGTTTGGGGTCGTCCAAAATTCCCTCTCACACTTCAAAATTCAAACTTATCTACAAAAAATAACTTCAATGGTAAACTACTACAACATGTTAGGAGAAAATAGGAGGGATGAAATCCCAATGCAATTTTCCAATTGTTCCACTTATTGTTACTCCTAATAAGTAGGTGACAACAATAGGCTTAGGAGAAATAAATATTACAACACTGGCTAACAATAGCATGTGTCACTACATCATCTCTATCATTGAAAATCACACCTTTTTTCCTTCAACGGTAGACCCATCATATCTCCTTCTCCTAACCATTGTCATACTAAAATAAAATATACACATGACACGATGACAATGAAAACTAATGTTTCTCTTGAAACAAGTCTACCAATCCTTCATTATTTAAACCAAAATTACCACATGTAATTTTTTTATGCATTAGAAAATAGTGAAAATTGCATATTGTGGATGTATTAGAAGAGGGTATTCAATCAAGACTAACAACTGACTCAAATAGATACACTATTAATATTCAATCAAGAGGCGTATATCCATGCTCTACAATTGGATAACCACCTTCATTATTCCTAACTAACATATGTATACACACATATACATTTAATTGTATATATATTCATATCATCATTTGCAATAAATTATAGAAATCGATTATCACTTATATAACTGATTGAAATCTACTATATTTCAAGTATACTATCGATCTGCATTTAGAGGTTATTACTGTTAGGAATAAGGTGTCTCAACCTTGTATATTTCCTTACATTTGATATTATTTGTTTTGTAATTAATTGTTTGCAAATAATGTATTTAAGTTTGATATCCATTATGTCATTTAGTTGAGTGGACATGTGTTTTCACTCCACTTGAAAGATGACAAGGATGATCAAACTTGGTCTAGGTGGATCTAGGCATCCCATTCTGTGGTAGAGGTTATTTGCCAAATGTCGGCACTTTAGACAATGTGTAAGGTAATCATGACTAAAATGGTTATGACGGATTCATATGACGGTCATTAATATTTGTGAGAGCTAATTGTGAAATATTCGATGATGGGTGAAGACATGCAAGACATGTGGCAACTGACCATGTTGAGTACTATACACTCTTCTGCAATGCGTTAACCCTAATACGGTTATCTTTGGAAGTTGCCCTAAAAATGGAAGCGCATGATATAAGCATTTTTAGGGTTGCAAATCGAAGAGTGAAGTTAGTGTATTGTTGGAATGTTGTTATGCTGTCGGATTTGTCTTCAAGTGTCAATTATCTCCTGAAAGAACTTGCATTGCAAGTGTATTGTAAACAGCAATAGTTTTGATTAATACACTGTGCAGGTTTTGGAGTGCTGGGGTTTTTACCGAAAGGTTTTCCCCAGGGTAAATCATTGTGTCATTCTCATTTTTCTATGTATGCATGTTATTGTATTATCATTCTGTAATTGATAAGGGTTAAATCTAAATTTGCACGATCCTCTTCTCGGGAGTTTAGTGTAGGGAACTATTTTCCGCACACTTAGTTTCCTTTCAATTACATGTAGATTACTGGCATATCATGTTATATATAGGATCTCAATTGAGCATCATTATCGGTGATCATTTCCAGATTGGATATTAATGATTTGTGCAAGATAAATGCAGATCGAACTTCGTAAGCATTTTTGTTTAATAAGTAACAAACCCCAATTAGAGATTGGGTGTTTAGTTAAGATGAAAAGGCACAATTCATGAGATATCTCATGAATGGACATGCCTCCACTTTGTGGAGACATGTCCGCTCATGGGATGTGTCTCTTCCTTATATATTTAATACATATCTGATCCACAATTGGAGACATTTAAATTAATAAATGTTTTTCTATTGTAGACCGAATACCATTAAGAAAAATGCAAACTTGTAAATTCATGATTAACATTTCTTAATATTGATTTAGCATCAAATTCATATTTATCAAGTTTAATATTCTCATTATAATCTAAAAGAAATTATAGTGATTGTAAGAATCATATTCTGAAAATAGAAAATCCATAAATAGATCAAATCTAAAATAAATTTAATCATATTTAACATGGTATCAGAGCCTTTCTAAGGAAGATCCGATTAAATTTAAGACATCAAATTACCTTAAATCATGCTCTCTCTTGAAATCGCAATCATAATGTCAAGTGTAATTAGATTTGAGGATCATCTTGAAGGTGCAAATAAATTTACATCATGAAGATCTAGAGTCATGATGATTTTGAAAGTAAATAAGTTGGAATCATTTGTGAAAGAAAACAAGATAGAACCAGAGAATGATCTGGAGAAAAATCAATGGATTGAGAACAATCAGAAAACTATGAAACTTATAGTAGATGCAGTTAGGGAACATAGAGTACCTATTCTGTCTAAATGTGAGCCTGCATACCTAATGTTTAAATCCCTTGAAATCAGTTCTAAAATAAAAAAGACCAATAGGACCCTTACTCTAAAAAGATAACTTAATCATGCACAAATGAACAAGGGAGAATCTATTAATTCATAAGTCACTAGTACATTTGAGTCCTTTTTCGATGGCTAATGATATTGATGTTGTTGTACACCATATATTGTTTTATACACTGTTTATTTCATCGAGACCGTGAGCTTGGAATTTTTAATGTATTTTTTGTTATTGGATCAATGTTTCCATGTTGTTGAGGTTGTAGATGCATTGACTCACCACTGCCATTCTATTTTGATAGCATGCTAGCTTGAAGATCTTGTGAGGTTCGAGATGTGAACTATTTTATCAAGATGTCTTTTTACCAATCTTGTATAAACAACATACCATGTTGAATCACAGCCCATGACCTATTGCTTGATAACACATTTAACATCATACTTTTTGCTCCATTTTGGTCTTGATTTACTCATGGCATGCACATGTTTCCTGAGTGCACATGTTATGTAGCATAGTTCCTTTTAGAAGTGTATGGCTTGAATATGCACATGCATAATTGTAGATGAGGATCAGTAATCGGGTGCCAGGAATTGCTTAGATCCTTTAGACCTAACCCCATCTTTTCCTTCCTTGTGGGTTTTGGATCATACATGATCATATTGGATTCAACCCCGGGTCAACACTTCATTACTTCAGGCAATGTCTGGTACCTTCGTTATCTATGTTCATCCACTTATGTATATTTTCATTCATTCATATTCTACTGAAAGTTGGCTATTAGTGACCATATATGACCATTCTTGATGTTTTTGGGTCATTTGATGAAAAGATGTAAAAGTTTCTTAAAAGTTTTCATGTTGTCATGACAACATTTTCATTTGTAATGAAATTTTTTTGCAAATTGGTTGCAAGTTGGTTTTGGTCATTTTGGAGGTTGAGGAATGATTATACATCCATAAATTTCCCTATGTAGAAGACTTCAATTGACAACAAATTGGAAGAAATCACCTTATAGAAGACAAAAAAAAAGGTTGATCCATTTTATGTGTGGTGGTAGAGGGAATTGTAGGGTCTTTAAGAGTCCAAATCAATTTAATGGAAGCCATAAAGCTCATAAAGCATGGTAAAAACATAAAGCTCATAAATCATGGTAAAAGAGGGCCTTAACTATGGCAAAATGGGAAAGTTTCCACTTTGCGCTGCTCTTCTGTTGTGAAGCTCGAGCTAGATTTGGAAGCTTGGAGCCTTTTGATCTTGATATGGAAGCTACTAAGGAACTATGTTATAAAATTTCAAGGCGTAAAATTTTATACTTTTTGACATCTTACTTTTTACTCCTTAGCATTGAGTTCACTATTAAAATGGTTCCACAAACAAACACACACACACACACACACACACACACACACAACCTATACAAAATATACAACCTTCACCTGTATATAAGATTTGATTAGAGAAGGTATATGCACAGGTGATGAACATGCAGATTTGCCTAAGTACTACTGGGAGCTTACCCATCAATAGATATACTATTGTGATAAAATCATCACAAGTCCATTTGTTTCTCGGTCAAGCTCCCAGTAGTGCTTGGTCAAATCTGCATGTTTTTCACTTGTGCATATACCTTCTCTAAAAATACATAACTTTCATTCAAACTATAGGAATAGTCTATAAATTAGTGGAATATTTCGTCTAAACTCTTATTTTATGAATTCCAAAGTTATAAATTTTTGTGAAGAGATTTGGTCATGTGTTAATAATGCTCTAGTGGATTATTTGCATTAGTTGATTCTATACAAGATCGACCATCAAAAGACTAAAAATTGTGCCCTAAATTCACTTGAAGCATCAGATGCCCCAAAGACAAGAAGAGAGAAATACAAACGAACATTGTCTATCTCTTCCTATCTTTGGGGCATCCGAAGCTTCAAGTCATACTTGACATCATCAGTTGACAACTTCACTACTTTTTCTTCAACAACATTGCCAGAAGAAGGAATTTGTGAGTGGTTTGGTTGTATTTGAAGCCAGGTAATTTGACTAAATTTAGTTTTGTATGCCTCTTTTCATGATTCATGGTTCCCAAGCTTTCCAAAGGTGAGGGTTAGTAGCAAAGGTTTTACAAATGATATAAATCCAATACACAAATACTACTAAAATGAATAACTTAAAACATAACTAATAAAGTGTACAAGCAAAGAAAGGAAAACAAATGAATGCAAACCCCAAAGTGCTTGAAGTTTCTAATGTCTCTCTCTACTGCTTCTGAAATGCTATTTTCGATGCTCAGTATTGGTGTGGGCAGCGTCTATGACTTGAGAAGCGTCAAGAATTTGCTAGTTCAAATGTGTGTGTGATCGCAAGATGGCTTGAATGCTAGAACCAAACTGACATAGTAATGGCGCACAAGAGCTTGAAATCCTGGATCCTTCAAATGGTTATGAAGGGTTTATTATATATGAATTGGGGATTAAATGAACGGTTGAGATCAATCCCAGAGATAGGGAGATGAACGGTTGAGATCAAAGGGAACTGGAGAAGCCATCAGTAAACTCCACCTCTTCAATTGGTTAAGAGGAGACAGAGTTTGGTTAACTGAAGAGCTAATTGTGAGTTACCTTTTTGAACTGAAGAGGTGGGTGAAGTTACCCATGTAGAATGGAGAGGTGGGTGAAGTTACCCATGTGGACTGGAGAGATGGGTGGAGTAACCCATGTGATCTGATTGGAGTTATCTCTTTGAAGATAAATGAATATTTAATTCATTTATTTAATTAAATTTTTCAA
>MU223453.1:2578115-2595393 GCA_018584345.1 Thuja plicata | reverse complement strand
TAATTAAATAAAATTAATTATTTAATTAATTTTGGGAATTTGATTAGATGATTTGGGAAATGAATTTAGAGGAAAATAGATGATTAATTAATGATTAAAACCCATTAATTAATAGATGAAAATTAGTATTTTTAATGTAAAGTCGCAAGCCTGTCCATTTTTGGGTGTCTACATTTGCCCCTCTTTGATGTGATGTGACTTGTCATAGTGTGTCAAAGAATTTTCAGATTTGATCCTGCCCCAGCTTGCCCCAGTGATAGCAAGTGGAATATATGCCCCCTCAACAAATTAAGTATAGAAAATGCGTCAGATGAGCATTAATTTGTTGAAAATGTGAATCACTATATGATGATGATGAATGCATTCCTATGTTAGTTATGATGTTATTGATGATGGATGCATTGATTATATGATCTACTATGCACATGTTTTGGATTTTTCTTATGCAATAAATGAATGCAATCTACCATGCACAAAATTGTTGAGTAATGCATGTGTTAGTTAGAAGGAAGTTAGTTTGGAATGTGATCTCTAGGATTGATTAATAGATATGGAATGATAGAAAGGAAATTTTTTCTTTTTTGATAGATATGATTTGATAGAAAGGCTGAGTATCCCAAGTCGTTGCCCATGTTTCCAATATTTGTCATCATTGCATCTTTTTTTTTTTTTTAAATTCCGAAGAGCATCCAATGCATCCAGATCACATACCACCTGGATACCGCCATGACCTCTTTATAAGCAAAAGGAGTAGAGAGAGTGAATATAAAGAGAACCTAGTGCACCCAAATATTGACCATCTAGGTTCAGCTATGTTCCCTGTTTGAAAATAAAGAGAGCCAAAATCACCCAGATATTGACCATTTGGATACCACTTTTTCCTCTGAATTTAACTAAAAAAGGAAACCAATATAGAATTCCTATGCACCCAGAGTCCATTTGGATAACACCGCAAGCTCTTGATTCCATAAAGAAAATCCAAATAAAACAAGATAGAACTCCTGCGCCCCTAGAGTCCATATGGATAGCATCACGAGCTCTTAATTGCAAAATAAAAGAAAAGACCATAGAAACCAAGATAGAACTCCAACAAACTCAAAGTCCATCTGAATAGCACCGCGAGCTCTTGATTCTATAAACTAAACAAGCAAATAAAAGAGAAGGAATGTCCAATTATTTCCCAGGGTTAAGCTCAGATCATGGAACTGCGCGGCTGCCAGATAAGTGACAGCGCCTACCGCATTTATCCAAAATCATCATGGTCCTAAAATCAAAGTGAACATTCAACAGACAACAATCAAAGAAAATAAGTCATGATCTATCATAGCTACTCTCCTCACATGGTGGATCCTATAGTAGCGTAAGAACATAACTGTGAAATACAGACTGACGTCTGACCAACTGACTGACCTAGTCAACATTTTTTGGATGGTTCCTCGATGCAGTTGGATTCTCTTGATTGGCTTGACTCTTTGGATAGGCTTGATTGGCTTGATTGCTTGAGTGTGTCTGGTTTCAGTAATAGATTACTCATATAAGACTGACTTGTCTGGTTTGAGCGTATCCCTCACTGTGTAAGGTGATTGATATGTTTTGATTGATTGATTGTGATCATGTTGGTAGTTGATCAAGCTATGTTAGATGGGCCCTATGCTAGTTTGCAAAGCTCATGGTTGTGACATTTGATAGATTGGCTTGGTCGCCAGTTGCTTGCTAATAGGGTTGATAGATTAATAAAGTTGTGTCAGATGAGCCCCATGCTGATTCGCAAAGCTCATGATTGTGACATTGATTGACTGGGCGTGATCGCCCTTTGCTCTCTTGATAACTAAGTTGGCTTTATTGCTTGGGATTTTGCAATTTTTTTAATGTTTTTTGATGAAGTTTGATTCTCAGAACATTTTGATCTTTTTAGGAATTTTGATGAGTTTTCCAATTTTTTGGATTTCTTTTGGCCATTTAGAATCGCCCCTAGTCTGGTGGAATAGTAATAACCATGGGTAAGTGCTTGGTGCTTAGAGAGGAATGTGCTTCTAGATATAGCTTGGGTAGTTAGTCTTGCATTTGAAATGTGCTCAATCTTTTGGAGTTCATTGATGGTGAAGCTAGATTTGAACACTTGGCACTTGTTTGTCAGGTTTTCACCAAGGTACCTACTCAATAGCGTCTATTTTATAAGTTTTCACTGAGAGAGTGATTTTGTTTCTCTTTACTTTTTTTCCTTTTTTTATTATTTTTTTTTTGTTGTCGCCAAGGCACCTGTTTGCCAGGTTTTCACCAAGGTAACATTTTGTATTTTCTAATTTTTTTGGTATTTTATGGATATGTAGATAGGTGCCTTAACCATAGAGACCTCAAGGGTAGAACCTCTTGATGTGCATGATGTTGATGTATCCGGGGAGCCGATCTCATTCTGGTGTCACCAGTATGAATGCCCCACTCTGAGTAGAGCTAACAATGACAAATGGCCCTAGCCAATTAGGCTCGAACTTTCTGGGTTTGACTCGCTCTCCTTGGTTCTTTTGATTTTCCATGAGGAAAAGGTCTCCTACCTCAAATTTTT
This sequence comes from Thuja plicata, assembly GCA_018584345.1. NCBI lineage: Eukaryota > Viridiplantae > Streptophyta > Pinopsida > Cupressales > Cupressaceae > Thuja > Thuja plicata. The sequence continues at coordinate 2,592,830 of MU223453.1, read as the reverse complement.
GTGACCTCACCTTCTTATGATAGTTCCTTATAAGGCAATTATGATAGCCTTGTAAGTGGTTGAAGGCATGTTGTCTTCTTTCATCTAGTAACTCCAGTTCACTGAGCCTTGCTACTCTATAGTCTTTGTCTGTAATCAGGTTCTTCAAAGATATCCTTAGGGATGGGATTTCCACTTCAAGGGGTAATACCGCTTCTGATCCATACACTAGGGAGAAAGGAGTGGCTCATGTAGGTGTTCTCATCCTAGTTTTGTATGCCCATAATGCAGGACTAAGCTATAAATGCCAGTCTCATCCTGATTCGTTCACTATTTTCTTCAAGATTTTCAAAATTGTTTTGTTTGTAGATTCGGCTCAGTCGTTCCCTTGAGGATAATAAAATGAAGATAAACCTTATTTTATATGTAACTATTCACATAACTCTTCAATATCTTTGTTTTGGAAAGGCGTACCATGATCTGTCAGAATAGTTTGAGGTATCTTGTATCGATAGATGATGTGGTTAAGTATGAACATTGATATCTGCTTTCTGGTAATGTAAGTGAGGGGAATTGCTTCCACCCACTTAGTGAAGTACTCTATTGATGCTATGATGTATTTATGTCCATTAGCTGAAGATGGTGTAATCTTGCCCACTATGTCAAATCCCCACATAGAATTTTTTTCAGTTTTCCCCCAGTCTAGCAAGGCGAGGAAATTATGGATTGATGGATGAAGGTCAAAGGTCTCTTAGTATGTCTTGAAGTTGTTTGAATGCCAAGGACTATCCACAGGATGATATAACATGTTTCTCTGCAAGATAATGGATTGGACATGACAAGGTAAGATAAAGACATGGTGCATTGATTGGCATGTGGTTGACAAGAGTGGACATGTCAAGACCAAGAGAGGGATTTGATAGAATAATGATAGGACATGGATAGGGAAAGCAAGATCAAGAATGGACAAGGGGAAGGGATATGGATTAAAGACTTTGAAAAGATAGGAAATATGGACTATAGGGATGTGGACAACATGAAACATATAGGACATGTGATGCTTCTAGGGAGATCCCTAGCCTTGTCAAGATCAAAGTTGGAAAAAAAGGAAATATGCATGCTGATAAGATAAGGGATATGAGGGATATAGGTTAATGGAGGAATTGAAAGGGATATGATATGATAGGAAAATATGGATGGAACATGCCCCCATGTATGGAATGCAAGAGGTTCATAGATTACACATGATGCCTATTTTCCTATTTTTCTTCATGGTACTTGCCCAATGTGCCTATTTGCCAGGTTTTCACTAGTGGACGAATATTTTTCTCTCTCTTTTTTTTTTGACTTTTTGGAAGATAATAGACTCATGATAGGAAATGGAGGAAGGACTTAAGCATATTGTTCTGTAGATTGTAACCATGTAATATGTGTTATAATAGATCATGGATATTGAAGGTATGCTCAAAGATGTTGATATGGTGATGGACCAGGGGGATAAAATGGATGAAGTGGGATGGGGTAATGATTTACGTGCAGGATTGGACAAGAGGATTGATGGAAGACTGGAATATATGTGTTGGATAATGGAGGGATTGCGAGAATAATTTATTTTGAGTGGATGGATATGAGGGAACGAACAACATTGGCACACACCTTGAGGGGTGATGGAGTGATGGAGGAAAAAGAGATTTTGGATTTGATGGAAGAAAAGGATATTTTGGACTTGATGGAGGAATGTTTATGAATTTTGAGACATAAGGACCCAAAATTGATTTGGAAGGTTGAAGGTTTTTAAATGGATGGATAGAAATTTTGGATGCCAACTTAGATTTTTCTTTCGAATACTGTGCTTCAAGAAGCTTCTTAGGAACCCACGTGGATTTTGATTTTGTATTCTTTTGTGGGCCCTTAGAATGCATTATTTCTATAAGATATTTAGGAACCCATATTGATTTTGAAATTTCTTTTTTTTCAAGGGGCCTTTGAGGCCTTTTGGACATTTCTTTTTCCTTTTGGATCATATTTTTCTTTGTTTTTACATGTCGATTAGACTGGACATGTTGATCCTTGACTGTATGTGGATTTTTTGACTTATGGAACTTATGTTTGGCATCCAATTTTCTTGAAAGGGGAATGTGATTCAAGGATGGATAATAATGGTATGGAGACTTTTTGGATGGGTGGAAGGTTGTCCAAGATGTGTGCCTTTGTTGACCTTGATTTAGGAAAGGAGAAGTGGATTGTGAACTAGTGGATGGAGGATAAAATGGACCTAAGATGGATGGAAGGGGTGAAGGGGATGTTATATGTTTGGATTTGGATTTGGAAGGGGTACCAACATCTTGAGAATGTGTTTTATTATGGATGCCATGACCATCAGAATTTTCTTTAATATGAAAGGGTTTCGATGTACTTTGTTCATGGAGGTCTAACCCTTTGACTTGATAATACTTTCTTTGACTAGTAGGATACTTTCTAAAAGACGTGAATCCATTTTAAGGTAGAGATCTTGTGGCGGAGATGAAGGTTAAGGGATACTTTGATCTTGACTTGGAAGAGGACCATTAGACTTCATTTTAGGGGTGATTTTCTCTTGACTGTGAATGGAATCCTTTGAAAGAATGGGAAGGATGTCATGATCCTGCTTAGGAATGGGAAGCGGAAGGTCCATAAGACTTGGAAGGAAACTTTTTTCTTGGGATGGAAGGGGATCAACTTGGATAGGATTGTCAAGGATAGTGGAATCTTCATGAGTTTCTAGAAGTATAAGATCTTGGTCAAAAACTACACAAGTTTGGTCATTCTTGGGATCTTGATCTTGATTTTCTTTAGGACTTGCTTCTTCATGCTTTGCATCATCCTCTTGACATAGGATATCAATTGGAATATGTATGGTGGATTCTTGGAAGGGTTCAATGTTTTGACATGAGGGAGAAGGATTTTGAATGGGACTCTGTGGAGTGGGTTCATCTAGGAATGGAGCACATGGTGGCATTGGATCTAGGATAGTTGAGTCGTCAAAGGGATTAACATTGAAATCTAACACCATATGTTCTCCTGGGTTGTTTATAAACTTTGAAACAAATGCAAGTGGAATGTTTTGTGGTAAACACAATGCACCTTTAGACTTTACATATTGTTAAAAGTATACATGAAATAAAAGAATGAAATTTTTTGTATAGAGTTACCTGCTTCTGCTAAGTCTCCTAGCATAAAAATTATGCACAAAAAAATATTGGATACATAAAAAGTGATAAGACATTCAAACAAAAACTGGAATGAATCTTGTAACAACATAAAAATATAGTAAGTTTGTAGTATTGCAATTATTGAAGAGAAAAGAGAACAAGAATGCAAAATTAGGAATTTCTTGACAAGTATAGAGGAGGGCGCAAAAGAACAAAGCAAGAGAATGGAGGAAGAAGCAAATAAGCCTATAAAATAATATAATGTTGGAAAAATATGATGGTTTTTTCAATCACAGACCAAAATATCAGAAAATCAATGATAAATGACAAGATATCGAATAAACCTACAAAAAATATCAGTGATGGTCTGGGTTATTTATAAGCTAAAAAATTATCCCTTTCATTTGAGACGCATTTTCCATTAGGCTACCCAGGCTCAAAACTTTTCAAAATTTCCCTAAATATTCATTGGTCACAAACACCTTGATTCAAAACCATTGTGAACATGAAATTTTAAAACATTTGCCTTGGGGCCTTGTTGTTTTCACAATCCTAAGTTGCATTTTCATATCCTTTCAAAAGCCCTTCCAAATCCAAAAACATAGTTGCATTTTGCATAATCATTCCAAATCCTAAAAATCAAAAAAAAAAAATTGCATTTGCATATCTTCCTAAGTTGCATTTTCACATCATTTCAAAAAATATTTGCATACCTTAGGTTGCATTCCCAATTTTTCAAAACCCTCAAAATCCAAAAAAGTTTTGTATTTGTATATCTCCTAAGTTGCATTTTGCATTTAGGTCATCATGTTAATTAGGAAACAAGGTTTCTATAAATTAAAAATTATAGACCTATTAAAAAATGTAAACGTGGTGCATTTTTTCAGCTCCACCTATTATCCATGCATATTCTGCACAGCTGCACGTGCATTCTTGATTCAGAGGGGAAAAATCTTATTTTGGATGTGAGGGAGAGAAGCCAAACACATAAAGAAAATGCACATAAACATGACAGTTGAGAAACATAAATGTAGATATCACAACATTTGAGAAATATATATGTAGATATCATGGTCACAATTGTTTGGAGACACAACATAATTAAATGGTATACCCTAATGATGCAACACAACCACTACTCCTCTGGTTCCAAGTTGACACTACGGGATCCAAAAACCATAGATAAGGAATAAATTTAGAGAGCAGGGGAGGGTCGTAAAGACCAAAATAATACAGTGTCCCTATATTATTTTGGTCATTATGGCCCTCCTCCTCCACTCTCTAAATTTATTCCTTATCTATGGTTTTTGGATCCTGCAGTGTCAACTTGGAACTAGAGGAGTAGTGGTTGTGTTGCATCATCTGGGTATACCACTCAATTATGTTGTGTCTCCAAACAATTGTGACCATGATGCCTATATTTATGTTTCTCAATTGTTGTTTCTCGGGACCCCTTATGACCCTTTATGCCCCTTTACGATCCCTAAGAATACATCTTAGAGGTCTTAAAGTGTTGTAAAGGGTCAAAAGAGGCTCCTAGGAGGGGCCAAATGAGCTTCCACATTCATGTGGTTGGCCCTATTAAGTAGATAATGTTAAACTATTCTCAAAACAAAGATAAAATCAATATTTTAAGGTCTTATTCCATGCATGACAATTTTTTTTTTTTAAAATATAGCATACCATCGCAATTGTGATGGTATTTCAAAGAACGACCGATGCCAAAGCACTACATGTGATTTCTAGATGTCAGAAATAGCCAACAACTGGACATCACATGTACATCATATATGTCACATATCGTCGTACTTGTGACACTCATAGTGTGTAATGACAACAAGTTGACCATCCTAACCAGCGCAATTGCGATGGTCAATATCATCGCAATTATGATGGTATTCAGAGAATGACAAATGCCAAAGCACTACATGCAACGTCCAGATATTAGAATAATCTGACAGTTGGATGTCGCCTATACAACATATCTATCACATACCCGTTGTAATTGCGACACTCATAATGTGTAATGATGGCATGTTAACCATTGTAGCCAGTGCATATTGTGATGGTCAATACCATCGTAACAACAATGGACATACCATCTGTCGGTGATTCCAACACCAAAAATACAACACCGGTCTATGTTTATCGATTGATGGGGTACTGTCGGAATCGCGATGCATAGCCATCGAAAAAAGACTCAAATGTACTAGTGATACAAAGGAGAATCAAGAACCTTAAGGTCTATGGAGATTCACAATTGGTCATTAGCCAAGTAAACAATGACTATATGACAAAATATGAGAAGCTAATACCATACAAGGAGCAGATGGATAGATTGCGCACTAAGTTCCATTTCATTGCCTTCGAGAAAGTACCAAGAGCTCAAAACAAAGTTGCATATGCGATGGCTACCATAGCATCCTTTTTCGATATGCCAAGAAATGAAACCATATTCTAGTTTCTAGTGGAGCAACTCATGATGCCATCACATCAAGCACTAATAACAAAATCAGCATGTGTCCTTGTTCGTCCTGAAATCCCATGGTACCATGACGTGTATAATTACCTCCAAAATTGTGTCTTACCTCCCGACTTGTCTAGGAACCAAAAGAAGTCCCTCATCCTCCAAGCCTCTAGGTACACCCTTCTTGCAACTACTCTATATAGAAGAAATCTGGATTGAATGCTGTTACGATATCTCACTTCCATGGAATCCCAGAGAGATTTGTACAAGGTACATGAAGGAATTTGTGGAATCCATGCAGGTGGCAATAGCTTAGAAAAAAAGATCATCCGCATGGGATACTACTAGCTCATAGTAGAGACAGATGCAAACAAGTATGTGCAAAGGTGTAGGCAATTCCAGATTCATGGAGGCCTCATCCATGCACCAACCCAAGAACTCAATCCTATCACTTCACCATGGTCATTTTCTATGTGTGGATTTGACCTAGTGGGCAAGATTACGTCGTCCTCATATAATGGCCATAAGTACATCATAACAGAAACATAGTACTTCACTAAATGGGTGGAAGCAATTCCTCTCACCTACATAATTGGAAAGCAAATCTTAATTTCATACTCAACAACATCATCTGTCAGTATGGAATTCCTCAAACCATCCTAACAGATCACGGTACGTCTTTCCAAAATAAAGATATTGAAGATCTATGTGAACAATTCCAAATAAGAAAAGGTTTCTCTTCATTCTATTATCCTCAAGGGAATGGTCAAGCTGAAGCAAAAAACAAAACCATATTGAAAATCTTGAAGAAAACAGTTAATGAACCAGGGTGAGACCGACATTTACAGCTTAGTCTCGCATTATGGGCATACATAACTAGCATGAGAACACCTACAGGAGCCACTCATTTCTCACTAGTATATGGGTCAGAGGAATTCCTACCCCTCAAAGTGGAAATCCCATCCCTGAGAATATCATTGAAGAATCTCATTTCAGATGAAGACTACAAAGTAGCAAGGCTTAGTGAACTGGAACTATTAGACAAAAGAAGACAAAATACATTCAACCACTTACAAGGCTATCAAAATTGCCCTACAAGGAATTATCACAAGAAGTTGAGGCCATGAACCTTTGAAGTAGTGGAACTCATCCTAATGGAGAACCAAAAGAACCAAACAGAGAGATAGAAACCAGGAAAGTTCGAGCCTAACTGGCTAGGACCATATGTCATTGTCAACTCTACCCATAGTGGGGCATACCAACTAGGAACACTAGAAGGAGATCAGCTCCCAGGACACATAAAAAACATGCACCTCAAGAGGTTCTATGCTTGAGGTCTCAATGGTTAAAGCAACTATCTACATATCCATAAAATACCAAAAAAATCAAAAATAACAAAAGGTTACCTTGGTGAAAACCTGGCAAACAGGGGCCTTGGCGACAACCAAAAATTTAAAAAAATAAATAAAAGAAAAAAAAATAAAAAAGTAAAGAGAAAAAAAATCTCTCACTCAATGAAAACCTAGAAAATAGGCGCTATTTAGTAGGTACCTTGGTGAAAACCTGGCAAACTAGCGCCAAGTGTTCAAATCCAACTTCACCATCAATGAACTCAAAGATCAAATCTTGAGCAAACTTCACATGCAAGACTGAATACACAAGCTATTTCCAGAAGCACAATCCCCTCTGAGAACCAACACTTATACATGGTTAGTACTGGTCGACCAAACTAGGGGGCAATTTTAAAAGTCCTGAAAAAATCCCCAAAAAATCCAAAAATTCATCAAAAAACCTAAAAAGATCAAAATGTCCTGAAAAAATCAATCTTCATAAAAGAACATTCAAAAAAAATTGCAAAATCTCAAAGCAATAAAACCAACTCGGTTATCAACAAAGAAAAGGACTCCAAGCCAAGTCAATCAATGTCAAAACCATGAGCTTTGTGAATCAACACTGGGTCCATATGACATAGCTTTATCAACTATCAAATCTATTAGTAAACAAACTGGCAACCAAGCCAATCAATCAATGTCAAAACCATGAGCTTTGTGAATCAGCATTGGGCCCATCTGACATAGCTTGATCAGCTACCCAAAATGATCAAAATCAATCAAATCAATTATCTTACACAGTGATGAATACGCTCAAAACCAGACAAATCAGTCTTATATGAGTCATCTATTACTGAAACCAGAAAAAATAAGACAATCAAGCCAATCAAGCCTATCAAGAGAATCAAGTTGAATCAAGGAACAAACAACTGTTGACTAGGTCAGTCAGTTGGTCAGATGTCAGTCTATATTTCACGCTTATGAGCTTACGCTACTTTAGGATCCACCAAGTGAGGAGAGTAGCTATGATGGATCATGACTTATTTTCTTTAATTATTATCTGTGGAATGTTTCACTTCGATTCTGGGGCCATGATGATTTAGGATAAATGTGGTAGGCACTATCACTTATCTGGCAGCCACACAGTTCCACGATCTGAGCTTAACCCTGAGAAATAATTGGGCATTCACTCTCTGTTATCTTCTTGTTTATTACCAATAGAATCATATCGGTATCTAGATGGTTTGAGATTTGGGTGCCTTGGATTTCTATCTTGGTTTTTTGTCTTTATTTTCAAAATCAAGAGTTCATAGCGGTATCCAGATGGTCTAAGATCTGGGTGCATTGGAGTTCTATCTTGGTTTTATTTCTTTTTTTTGGATGGTCAGTGAGCAAAGCGGTATCCAGATGGTCAATATATGGATGCTTTTGGCTCTTTTTCTTTCCAAATCAAAGATCATAGTGATATCCAGATGATCAATATCTGGGTGCATTTGGATCTCTTTCTTTTCAAAACAGGGAACCTAGCTATATCCATATGGTCGATATCTGAGTGCACTAAGTTCTCTTTTTATTCAATCTCTCTACTCCTTATGGTTATCAAGAGATCATAGCGGTATCCAGATGAGCAATATTTGGGTGCATTGGATACTCTTCAGATTTTCCTAAAAAGATGCAATGATGACAAAAATTGGAAACACGGCAGCGACTTGGGTCACCCATCTGTTCTATCAATTCATATCTATCAAACGTCAACCATCCTTTCTATCAATTCATATCTATCAATCGATCCCATAGAGAAAATTCCATTTGGATTTATTCTAACTAACACATGTATTACTCATATGTTTTGTGCATAGAAGATTCCATTCATCCATTTATGAGCATCGGAAAACAAAAGAAAAAAACAACATCTGCATACATAGTAATCATAATCAAATGCATCCATAAACATCTCATATAAACATGCATATCATAAAGCACCATCCTGCATAGATATGTCAGTATCATAGGAAAGTAAATCATACATCTAAGAGTCTTCATAATAGAATCACATTTCATAAACATTTCACCATATAAGCATCATCATGTAGAACCAAACATATAGAAAGTAAACCAATGCATATCATATAAACTCAACAGATGCATCTCATATAAATCTCAATATCTGAGTACAATGAACGGTCACAAGTCTGAAAAAAAGAAGGTGATCAACATGATGTCATATATCAGTATATCAAGATATATTGTCGGTACAACATCAGATAAATATGTGGAACATCACTAAAAAAATGGTATAGCATGATAAAAAATGAGCATAGTCATTAGAATCAATAGGAACTACCACCACCCTCTCCACCAGGTGGACGAGGGGGTGGCATATCAAATGAAGGTCTCTATGAGGGACCAATAGCTCCAATACCACTGCTCTGGGACCTGTGCGCCCTGCTAGATCTCTGTGAAGCTATATAAATAGGCACACGCTAAGCTGAAGGAACAACACCCTCATAATGGCACCACCAGTAGTCTATCTCTCTCTGGGCCTCACACCCAGATCTCCAAAACTGATTAAGAACATCATGATGAGGCACATCCTATACACCATCAATAAATGCTCTAATCTATGAATGAGCTTGTCACTCTTTGTCCTTTGCGACAGTATCCCTAGCCTTTGTTGTTGCAACCCTACTCTCCAAGGCAATGGCCCGTGCATCAAAAGAATCCAACCTATCCTACAAATCGAACATCTATTGTGTAAGATGATCAACCTTTGAGGGATCAATGTCCATCCCCCCCATTGCCACATCCATATCCCCCTCCTTGCCTCTACCTCCCAATCCCTCAACTCCTCTCCCCCTTACAACCCATGAGTCATCACTACCCTCACTATCTCCAATAATGTTGCTAGTACTGCTACTCCCAGTAGAAGTGCTAGAACTTGAACCCTCCACATCCACATCCTCTATCTCAATATCTTGTATCTCAATGTCCTCCTCCAATGTCCTCTCCTCCACCCTAGGAAATAACACAACAATAGTGTGAGGACGCACTCTCTCCTCCTCTAAATCCCCCTCCTCCTTGAGGATGACACCCTATCCAACCCACCTGCTACTACGCCCACCCCTATTCCTCACCCCACCGCGGGAACTGCCAGGACAAGGATCATCTCTGTCATCCCCACCACCATGGCCACCATTCCTCCCCCCTCCACCATCTTTATCTTCATCTCTCCCTCGATCTCCATCATGACCACCATCCCTACCTCCATCTCTCCCTCCATCCCTCCCACCATCCTTACCTCCATCTCTCCCTCCGCTTCATCTCTGTCAAGGCCTCCTTATGATGGTACCAACTATAGGGTGAGACACATCATTCAGTGGATCAAGATGAGACTGTTGCCACCAAGCATCATAATGTGGAGTCATGCCTTCAAAGAGAACAAATTCAAACATCAATATCATATAGATGATAAGCATAAATGACTAATCAAAAGATAAGCTACATCAAAACAAAGCAGAAAAACATATACATCAAGTAGGGGAAAAATCAAAACACATACCAACATCAACAGTGACTGATTGCCAAGTCCATGCAACATGAAGAAGACCCATGAACTCTGTCCTCGCAGCATCTAAAGGGATGACAACACCCCACATAGTAATATCCCTAGATCATCGAGCAAAATATGCATAATAATCAAAGACATCTTGTCTCTCGCCGAACTACCGCAACACCCTATTAGTTCTTGTGGAAATCAATCCTATGAACGTGTCGACAGACACATCCAATCAAGAATCTCCTTTATCGATAGAAAGGAAGATGTGCATCCTCCCCATCCCACACAGGATAGTCCCTGTAAGGTCTCCATATGAAGTACAACATCATATCAAGTTGTTGTCGCAAGTACATCAGATGTCCCATATGGGACTAAACAATAGCACATTCATACATAAACACATACGGTATCCTCAGAGGAGGATCATGGGCACCTACAGGCCTACACACCGCAATATGCTCCCATGCCCAAATCTAAAGGAGAGTCACTCTGCAACCAAGAGACTTACCTCCAAGGCAAGCCACATAGAACTTGTGAAAGTACATATGGGCCAACATGCAAGGACCCCAAGCATATATTGTATGATCTCTGACCATACCCTGCAGACAAGCACCGAATCCAATAGAGAATCTATGTTGGTGACGATCGGGACACAAGATCCCACAAATCAAACTACCTAACAAGTTATTCAATTGATCTAAACCCATGTTGAATCTCGACCGCAGGATATCATAAGGATCAGATAGGCCTAACTAATCCTTAGGCAGCCCAGATAGCTCAGATAGAGCACTAACACCAGACCCTCAATCATACTCTACAAGGGCACCCTGGATAGGAATCTGAAGGATTTGATACACATCCTCCAAGGTGTCTATGCACTCACCAGTCGGTAATCAAAATTTGTATGTATCATAATGCCACCTCTCTAAAAAATCAAAGATCAGACCCCTATTGGTCATGATCTCGGGCATATAGCAAACCCTATATGAACCTAACTTCCTCAAGACATCTCTCTCAGCCTTAGATAGCTGGAATCAGTATACTAACCCGACAGGTCTCGACTCCCAGCAATGCATAATAATCCCGGCGAACTGCAAAACATCAGAAGAGGAAATATCAGTATCAGGTCAGAAATAGGACTATCAGATAAAGTACAAAAACATGCATTAAAATAGAAACAGATCAATTACGGCATACATCCAACAAATGTGACACTTTTAAGCCATTTGCGGCAATCAACAAGAAATTGTAGCATTTTATCGGTAAATGTGGTACACTTAGAGATGGCGGTCTGCAATCAGCAATTGCGGCACAAAACCCGTAGTTGTGGCAAAACCGTGGCCTATTGTGGAAGGGTATGCAAATTTTCAAAAGACCTACTTTTTCTTAAAGCAATAAATACAAACATTAATGACACAAGGGCTAGGCCACTCACCGGACGTCCTACGCCAGCTAGACGACAAAAATTCCAGACCCAATCAGATACGTGCATGACTCCAAGAATACCTGCCATAACTCAATAAATAGCGAAGAAAGTATAGAAAACTAAAGACAACTTACCAATGATCACTATAGCTCGAGAGTGTAAAGTGGAAAATGAATGCCTCTCAAAGCTAATTATAAAGGTTTTGAAAAAACTCTAATTCCTCCAGGACCTCAATTTTATCTTCCCAAACCCTGAAAAATTCAACACTCAATATCAGGGGCATAATGAAGCATTTTCAAGATCAGTCAAATACCCTGATTACCAATATGCAGTTTCCAAAAATTAATGCTCATGTCACAACTTTTTGCTCAAATTTGTTGAGGGGACATAAATACACATGCTATCGCCGAGGCAAGTTGGGGCAGAATCAAAACAAAGAATCTTTGACACACTGCGACAAGCCACAATGCATCAAAGAGGGGCAAATGTAGACACCCTAAAATAGATAGACTTGCGACATTACATTAAAATTTTTAATTTTCATCTATTAATTAATGGTTTTTTAATCATTAATTAATCATCTATTTTATTCTAAAATCATTCCCCAAATCATTTGATCAAATCCACAAAATTAATTAAATAATTAATTTTATTTAGTTAATTAACCTTAATTGATTAATTTCCATTAATTAATTAATTAAAATCAATTTCATAAAGTTTAAATTAAAATATTTAAACTTACTAATTAAATTATTCCAATTAAATTAATTTAATTTCATTCAATAATGCAATTCTAAATCAAAAAAAAATCAATTATCTCACATGTTGAAAACTTTAATTTCAAAAATGAATTAAATATTCATTTATCTTCAAAGAGATAACTCCCAATCAGATCACATGGGTTACTCCACCCACCTCTTTAGTTCTAAAAGATAACTCAAAATTAGCTTTTCAGTTAACCAAACTCTATCTCCTCTATCTCAGTTGAAGAGGTGGAGTTCACTAATGGCTTCTCCAGTTCCCTTTGATCTCTACCATTCATCTTCTTGTCTCTGGGATTGATCTCAGTCGTTCATCTCATTCTCAATTCCTATATAAAAAACCTTCATAACCATTTGAGGGATCCAGACTTTCAAGCTCACATGCGCCATTACTCTATCAAATTGGTTCAAGCATCAAGCCATCTTGCGATCACACACATTCGATATCATATTCTTGACACTCCCAAGTCATAAAAATTTTCCACACCAATACTGAGCATCACAAACAACATTTTGGAAGGAGTAGAGAGAGACAATAGAAGCTTCAAGCAATTGGGTTTGTATTCATTTGTTTTCCTCTTATTTTCTTGTACATTTTATTGATTCTTAGTTTAGTTATTAGTAGTTTGTTTCTTATCGATTTCCCCCATTGCGAATCGGTGCTACTAACCCCTCGTTATCGAGAGTGTTACAGATTTTGATTCATGCGTACATATAGAAACCTACATCATTTACTTACAATGGATCTGGAGAAATTGAGATCACTTTCTGATGTTCAACCCTTAAGTCTCTCTAAAAATAGGTCATTAAATTTGATAATCTTGAAACACTCGAACAAACCCAATTGCTTTCAATTGTACTTATATTAAAAATTGCAAGATCCATTAAAATTGTTGGGTGTAGACACAACATCAAAAAAGAGAAAAAAAATCTAACATGCAAAGTGATATTATTGAAAATGTTAGGAAAGTTTTGAGCTCTGTAGGGAAGCAATCTCGATCTAAAGATAAGGCCATTGCAAGAAGAGTGATGTTGACATCCATTGTAGGTAACAATGTTCCCCAAAACAAACAAATATCTTCAGTTTCATCTCAGATTGGTTTTAGTAGGAAAACAATATCAAGATATGTTAAGAGGAGAATGTTTTTGGATGATAGAACCTTGGAAATTAATTGGGCACTCATGTGTAGAGCTCCTCATTCTAGTAGGATTGATAAGGGAGTCAGGAATTTGATCACATTATTTTGGAATGATAATACTTGTCCTTCATCAAATAGTGGAGATGTTATCAAACACAAGGTTAGAGCTAATGAATATGAACATCATACAAAACATTGGTTGGACATAACACAACATGAAATTTATGTGTCTGTATTGTCTTAAAATGGAAGCACTTCCATTTTGATAGACTTAGCACCCTCATTTAGTATGGTTGGCATATTAGAATTGCATCTATGCTTGATTATACATGTGTAGATGAAATTAGGGTTAGGATCTTGTGGATTCTCCTAGATTTCTCTCTCCATGGCTCTTCTCTCTAGGTAGGATCTATGTATTGGTCCTCCTAGGCCTCATCCTATTCTCTCTCTGGGCCTCTAGGCCTTCTTAAACACTCTGGCTCATTCTCCTACCTTTCTAGGTCCCTGGCTGATCTGGAAACCTTTCTCCAAATTTTTGGTGACCTACCTAAAACCTCAGGTCAGGGTCGAGGTTGACATAGACCTTTGCCAGGTGGTGGTCTCCGCTTTCAAATCTGGAGCTTATCGGGGCCCAAAACTTAAAATAGGTCCCCGGGTTCGGATGCAGAAGTGTTTTCTCCGATATTTGAATTAATATGTTTTCTCCTTAGTTGGAAAATGTGATTGGACCATGATTCGAGGAGAAATCTGGATTTGGATCCCTTGCATTGCCCTAGGAGGCCTATGTTGAAATCTCTATATAAACACTCTCTTTTGCCTTCATTTGATCATGAAACGAAATCGGGAGATTACATGATGGAATGAT
>MU223453.1:2539961-2562812 GCA_018584345.1 Thuja plicata | reverse complement strand
ATATATGTTGCAGTCGTTCATATAATAATCAGAATGTGTGTTCTAACATCTAGATTAATATGAATAAGCTACTTGTATGAATATCTTTTGCATGATAACTAATCCTGCCAGGAAGTAGGAGTCGCTGGGAGTGGTTGACAGCATTGAAGGAGGACATTAAAGACCAGCTTCGAACGGATAAGCCATCATGGCATCAGAAGACATGGCTACCGCAAATCAGCAGCCACTGTTTCAGAGATGCATGAATGTAGCTCTGCTATATTCCTTCTATATTCCAAGCATGTTGACTTGGTCACCCAGACTTCATTGCATATGTCGTGGGTTGTTACGTTTCCTATTTTTTTTCTTTGGCGCAATTTTAGTTAGATAGTTCCTTTTTCTGTTTCAAAATAAAGAAGTCAATCCTCTATTTATAGGGATGAGATTGATAGTTTGTAAGTTTGGAGATTTTTGGAAATACAATGTTCTGATTGTATCTTGCACAGCAAGTTCATTTTTCATTTTTATGTATCATTCTCATGTAATCAGTTTTGAAAGATAATGAAGTAACTTTTGGTTCATATTATGTGTTCATAGATTAGCAGAAGCTGACCAAGGGGGCCCACTTGGTAGGTGGATTAGAGTAGAATTATAATAGATTTACTTTCTGCATTTCCAACATTCTAGATATAAGATTATAGTTTCTTCCTGCAGCATTGTACTTTGTGAATGTTCCTACAGCACCTGCAAGGATAGTTATAGTGAACGCTCTAGGTTGAAAGAATAGGTTTAAGTAGAGTTTGAAAGTTGTAGCATTCATTTTAGTAATGAGTAAGTGTGTTTACTTTCCTATAGCCCTAGTATAGATTCCTTTCATGTACTTTTCTTTCCTACAACATAGGTAGAGTGGCTCTTTAAGGAACTTAGTGCACATACTGTGTCGTACCATTCAAGTATACGTCCCTGGGTTGACAAACTAAATGCACCTCGTGGTGGGAGAAGTGATCCTTAGATTGAATAAACTATTCCTAAGAGAGGCTTTGGGCACAATTACTAAGCACCTATGTGAGGCGGTTCATTTTTGGCACCGCTGCCGGGGATGGTGTCAAGCTAAGAAAATTTCTGAGTCATTTTTCATTCTTTTAGCTAGTTTAGTGGTTTGTGGTCCTAAATTTACTTCACCAGTGTGAATAATTCATTTGCATGCATCGAAGGGGAAGAATAAGAGATGAATATGGAAAATTTCATTTTGGAGAACCTGGGAATTTGAATGAGCAAGCTGAAGAAGTTAAGTTTCCTTTTGTTGACGCAAGTCCCGAGTTTCCTGCAGCATCTTCCGCTAGACCAGAACCTTTTGATATAAGTGGTCTTAGGCCTTTCACTAAAATTTTGGCCAGCTTTCTTGATAATTCTGACCCAAACGCACCTGTTGTTAACAATCCTGTGGCTAATATTCCTTTCCAACAGCAACACCAACTCCCAATACCTCCAGTAATGGCACAACCTACTTTCCCGTTTCCTCTACCAAGCCTTATAAACAATGCCAATCTCAAAAATATACCCTCTGCTGCACTTCCAAAGTTTTATGGCTTGATAACAGAAGATCCTGACACCTTTTTGTTCGAGTTCGACATACTCTGTCATAGCTTTGACTATAACACCGATGCCCATAAACTCAAATTGTTTCCATCAACACTAAAGGAGTCAGCCTTACGATGGTTCATGGGCCTAGGAGAAAATTTAGCGGGAACATGGGATGAGATGCAGACTCTATTTTTGCATAAATACAAATAATATTGCAAGGGGAGTGACCCAAGGGGAGATGACATTTTTAGAATGTCGCAGAAGGAGGATGAAACTTTGGAGGAGTATGTTTCACATTTTTTATACACCATGTAGAAGAATCCCCAACATGTTCTGGCGGAGGATTCACAGAAACTAGTCTTCTTGAGAGGAGTGAACGACAGCTGTTTGGAAGAATTGGACCTCATGGCTGGTGGGGACATATCCCAATCTTCTTGGGATGACCTCAAGAAAATCTATCTTAACTACTCTAGATCAAATGGGAAGAAAAGCAGAGGATATCGGTCTACAGTCATTAAAGGGAGCAATTCAAGCATTTCTAAGTTGGAGATATCTAATTTGCTAGCATATTTCAAGCAAGACATCATTAATGATGTTGCTATGCATCTCGACACCATGACTGCTAAGAAGAAACATGCAGACATTGAATTGCAGTTAGCTAAGTACTGTCCACATTTTCGTAAACAAAAGAAAGACTGTGGATGCAAGCTGGTGGCGAACCTGGAGAATTAACATTTTCCTACTGATTACATGAAGATAGAAGGAGACGATGAGCAAGTGCTCTTCATTGCTCAACGTCAACCATGGGCTTCAAGACAAGGTATGCCTCAGGACCCATTACAATTTTCAAATCCTTACAATAGTCAATGGCAAAACCAAAGTTATCAGAATAATCCTCAGTACTCTCAGCTAGCCTGGAATAACCAGTGGCCTAACTAGAAAAATAACCAGTGGCCAAACCAGCAAAACCAATGGAAACCATCGCAAGAAAATTGGAAGCAAAATAACCAATGGAGGGGGCCTCCACAGTGACCTAACCAAAATCCTATTTTTCCACAACTGCCACCACCAGTCCCACCTACTGCAATAATGCCACCTCCTGCAGCCACTAGCCCCAATCCAAAGCAAACCCAATTGCCTACTCAGCCGCAACCAAATCCAAATAGCAAGCAACAGCAACAGCCAATGTATACCACTAATACACAGCAGTATCCTACCTACACTCTAGAGATATATGATATCCATTTGAGGTCAGGTACTACTCTGCCTGCACCCAAACGTCCTATTATCATAGAAGTGGCAGACACTCCTGCAGCATCAGCACCTCTTCCAGAGGATACATTACAAAATACCACCCAATCAACTCAAAAATCTAGCAAAACTGATGTTGAAACCTCAGTTGACCCTCCTTTTCCATAAAGGCTCATAATAGAAAAGCCTATATCCCAAGAGGAAATGCCTTTTGACATACTTGAGCAGCTGAAGAATATGCACATCCAAATACCTCTGTTTCAAGCTATCAAAGACGTTCTTAACTATGGGAAAGCTATTAAGGATGCGTGCCTTAAAAAGTCTGGAAGGAAAAAGAAGAACCCTCAAACAATTCATGTAATAGGGAAACTTTATGATATCATGTTGGGAAAGGTAGTTATACCCAAATATTCAGACCTAGAAGTCTAGTAGTAGATTTGATAATTAATGGACAATCTATTAAAAATGCTTTAGTTGATCTGGGAGCAGCCATAAATGTAATGACTAGAGATACAACACACAGACTAAGTATAGAGGGTTTGAGAACAACACCAACAATATTACAACTTGTTGATAGTTCAACAGTCACTCCAAATGGTTTTATAGAAGATGTGGTAGTCACTTTAGACTCATGGGAATACCCTGCAGATTTTCTCATCTTATCACCAAAAGTAAACTTTGCCGGCTATCCTTTCATCTTAGGGAGACCTTGGTTAGCCATCACTGATGCAAAAATTAACTACAGGTCAAGAAATGTGACAATTTCAAATGGTCAGGAAATAAAGAAGCTAGCACTCTATCCTCCTGCCCAACCTCAGCCAGACTTGAGAGATCCTACTTGGCCAGAACTAGGGGATGAGGGGGAAGAGGTCAACTCTGTTTCTCAGCTTATAATGATGCATAGATAGTCTTTTCTAAAAATACAAGAGGAAGATGATGTAATACAGAGTATTCTTACCAATGAGTGTATAGTAGCAAAAGATGTTTCTGAAAGTGCTATTCTGGAACTATGTACCTATGAATATTGTGTCTTTCCAGCGAGTCCTGAGATAATTAGTCAATTGTTACCATGTGAAGTAGCTACAAGCCCAGTACCTGAGATGTCAATGGTAGAGCTAACAACTACAGTAGAAATTTCCCTAGGTCACAATCTCCATGTGAACAACAAGTTGCCACCCCCACAATTGGCATTGTTAACAAAACTCTTGCGTAAGCATGAGAAAGCCTTTGCTTGGGATTATGGAGACATGCTAGGTTTAAACCCCAAACTCTGCACCCATAGGATCTACATTAATTATGGCAGCTTACCACTACGCCAGCCTCAAAGAAGGATAAATCCAGCATTGAGAGAAATAGTCAAAAGTGAATTACAAAAATTACTAGATGTTGGTTTTATCTATCCAATCTCTGATAGCAAGTGGGTATCACCTTTGGTCATTGTACCTAAGAAAGGGGGTGAATGGCGAATATGTGTGGATTACAGAGAGTTGAATAACGCCACAAAGAAGGATCATTTTCCTTTACCCTTTATTGATCAAGTCCTAGACACTCTGGCCAGTAAGAAATATTTCTCCTTTTTGGATGGATACAGTGGTTACAACCAGATCAGCATTGCTCCAGAAGATCAGGAGAAGACTACATTCACATGCCCCTAGGGCACATATGCCTATTTTGTACCATTTGGCTTATGCAATGCACCAGCTACTTTCTAGAGAGTTGTAATCAGCATCTTTGTTGACATATCACATGATTGTATGGAGATATATATGGATGACTTTACTACATTTGGTGTCACCTTTGAGGAAGCCCTAAAGAATTTGGAAAGAGTACTAATCAGATGTCAGGAACATAACTTGTCTCTCAACAGTGAGAAATGCTTCATGATGATGCAAGAAGGTGTAGTGCTGGGACATTTTATCTCTAAAGCTGGAATCCAGGTAGATCCTGCGAAAATAGAGGTAATTCTCACATTACCTATTCCTACAAAGCAGAAAGATGTTAGGTCTTTCCTAGGAAATGTTGGCTACTATAGGAGGTTTATCCAAAAATTTAGTCAAATAGCTAGTCCTCTGTATATATTGCTTACCAAAGAGGTTGAATTCAATTGGAAAAAGGAATGTAATGAATCCTTCCTGCAGCTTAAGAAACTATTGACCACCGCACCCATACTTAGGGGTCCTGATTGGACTTTACCATTTCACATTCATACAGATGCTTCAGACTACGCTATAGGTGTTGTCCTAAGACAAAATTCTAGTAACCTAGAGAATGCAATTTACTACATTAGTAAAAGCCTCCATGGACCAGAATTAAACTATACAGTGACCGAGAAAGAATTACTAGCAGTAGATTATTCTTTGAACAAATTTTGTCATTACATAACTGGATATCCTATTTTTTCATACTGACCATGCAGCAATAAAATATC
This sequence comes from Thuja plicata, assembly GCA_018584345.1. NCBI lineage: Eukaryota > Viridiplantae > Streptophyta > Pinopsida > Cupressales > Cupressaceae > Thuja > Thuja plicata. Next base: position 2,557,570 of record MU223453.1, on the reverse strand, counting down.
TCATGAACAAACCTGCTATCACAGGCAGGTTAGCAAGATGGCTTCTTCTTTTGCAGGAATTTGAGATTACTATAGTTGACAAGCCTGGCAAGGAAAATTTAGTAGTTGATTATCTATCAAGAATCCACCATACTGAAGAAGATGCTACACTGATAGATGATGCATTTCCAGATGAGAATTTGTTTCATATTGATGTCCAAAGTCCGTGGTATGCTGACATAGATAATTACCTTGCAGCAAACAAAATGCCAACACACTTTTCTTACAAGGATAGGACACTGTTTGTCGAGAAAAGCTTTAATTTCTCTTGGATTGATAACATACTATTTTACACTGGACTTGATCAAGTAATGTGCAGATGTGTGCAAGAAGATGAGACATATGACATTATCCATGCCTGTCATAATGAACCATGTGGGGGACACTTTGCAGCAAAAAGAACAGCCCAAAAGATTTTAACAACCGGATATTATTGGCCTACACTTCACAAGGATGTAGCCAGCTACATAAGGAAATGTGACAAATGTCAAAGAATGGGCCGACCAACTAGATCCGATGAAATTTCATTAAATCCACAGGTGGTGGTAACTCCATTTGACAAATGGGGCATGGACTCATTGGTCCAATAGACCCTCCATCCAATGGGAAATCTTACATCCTGTTGTGCACTGATTATTTGACCAAATGGGTCGAAGTAAAAGCTATGAAACATGTCTGAGACCATAAGGTTGCAGAATTTTTGTATGATGAGATTTTCACCAGATATGGAGTACCGAGAGAACTTGTAACTGACCAAGGTGCCCAATTCACTTCCAATCTAATAACAGAGCTCATGAAAGAATATAGTATTAGAAATAGGAAGTCAAGCCCTTATCACCCTCAAGCCAATGGACAGGCTGAAGTTACAAATCGGGAAATAGAAGCCATCTTAATAAAGACAGTTCATTTGCATCGTCGGGACTGGAGCAGCAGACTAACAGAAGTCATCTGGGCGTATAGAACAACTTGGAAAACCACAAAGGGTTCACTCCATTTGAGTTTTTATATGGAAAAGTAGAAATGCTACCCATTGAATTTGAACACAAAACACTGCGGCCAGCACTGGAGTTAAATATAGATCTTCTTGCAGCACAGAAGGAGTGATTGGTGCATCTCAATTCCTTGGATGAAATGAACAAATCTGCACTGGAGGGAACTGAAATAGTCCAAAAATAAAGGAAGAAAAGGCATGACTCGCATTTTAAGAATAAACAATTTCAAGTTGGCGATTGGGCATTGCTATACGATTCAAGATTCAAAGAAATACCAGGCAAGTTGCAGACAAGATGGCTGGGGCCATATGAAATAAGCTATGTCTTCACCAATGGAGTCGTCCAGTTGACCATAATTGACCCAGTGGAATTCAAACTATTAGTCAATGGACATCGGCTAAAGTTGTATCACCAACCTCAAACAAAAGAAGACTTCCTGCAACAATTCCAACAACAAATTTCAAACGAGCAATAGGTAACACTTCCTGCAGTAGAGGGTGCAAACCTTCCTCCTGCAGCTCTTCAGTAGATTTTCATCGAGCATGTCCATAATAAAAACTTTGGGTTTACATGAAGTTCATTCCTCCATTCACTTTCTACTTCTTCTTTCCAACTCATCTCATTTCTTTATCTACCACCCACCCACCCTCCACGTCATCACAATTATCCTTTCTTTGCTTTCAATAAGAGCCGAGTACACTGACGCAAACCGCCTCCACTTTCATTCCACTCTCACCACCTTTTAATGGCACGTGCAAAGATCGAATGATAGGTACAAGCTTTTCAAAAAAATTCCATTTTTAGCGCATAGATTTTGATGATTATATATAGTACTGCAATAAATATATCATTACGACATTAAGCCAGTTCCCTTCCTCGTGCCAAGTCTACCAAGTGTGGACACTTTTCAATGTTACGTAGGGGGGGAAGTGTATTAATTCCAAATTTTCATTTCTATTTACGCCTAAAAGATTTTATGTCACCTCAAATATGTACTTAGCCTTGTCTCATTAAATTTCTATTGCTATATCGCACAACTGTCGTACCATTATTCCTGAATCCTTCATGATTGTCAGACTTGATGTGACTTATAATTAAGTTAAGTGGCAACCTACAGTAAAGACTATAATTTCTCTTGATAAAATACATCACCATTGTTCATAATAAGGATAACAGAGGAATTCAGAAGAAAGCCCATAGTTTTTCAAAAATGAGTAGTCTGATATTCAAGGAACAGGGCATTTATCTACTACAAGGGCAGACAAATTGAAAATTGGCAAGAACAGATGGGAAGCCAGTTACAGAGACACAAGCTGGTAGTACATGGTGTGCTACTTTCAGATGTTGAAGCGGTAAGAAGATTTAATGCATGTGGATGGCTAGGATACTTCTTAAGGTTAACAGAATTTGATGAGGACTCAGCAGCTGAATTTGCGAGTACATTTGAAGAAGGGCAAGCAACTATGTGGGGATTGACAGTGGTCGCAATAGAGGAGCGGATAGCAGAATTTACTGTATTACTAATGGTTGGGGAACATTACCCCAATGTGCATGATGTCAGATCAGCTAGGACCTAGTTTACCCTACCAGGCGACCCTCCATTGGAGATTACCAAACAAGGGTGCAAAAGAATGTCTATCCCTCCGTCGTATAATGAGTTGGCTACGCATATCATCAGGTATTTTACATGTGAAGGGATATTTTCCAGTTTGCATGCACATCATTTCAAATTACTGAGTTATGTAAGGCATAATCTACCAGTAAATATCCCAAATTTCTTGTACAATATGCTATGCATTAGTGCTGAGGAAAACCAAAAAGGAAATGTAAATTTTGTCACCCACCATGCCCTATTTAAATTATTAATAGAAAGATCTCTTAGGGATGCCTCTCCCATGGCATGGTCAAAATTTGTCCAGCACAAAACCCTACAACCACAGGTTAACCCTAATGTACAAATTGGTCATGATAATGCAATACCAATTGACCCAGCTGTTGAACAAGATACCCAAGGGGCAGAAACTGTAAATCTTCAAGAAAGTGTGCCCTTACCTGCTCATGAGAGCAATGTACCTACTTCTTCCTTAACCAAAGGAAAATGAAAATTAGAAGAAGAAACTTTAGTTCCTGCAGCCAAACCAAAAACCCCTACTTCTTCGAAGGGGAAGAAAAGGAAGTCAGTTCCTACAACAACTACTCTTGCAGCAGAGAAACTAAAGAAGGCTACTAAGAAAAAGGTTGTAGAAATTGCAGAAAACCCCTGTGCGAAGGAGTCCTAGAATGAGAGAACAGCTCCCTAGAGCATCCTCTGAAATCCAACCTGCTTCTCCTTTACAATTTGATGAACAGCCCAATGTGCAAATTATTCCAGACGATTCCCCAAATTAGTCTGCAATTCCAGACTTTCCACCGCATTCAACAGAAACTTATGAAGCTGAACCTGATGTTTACCAAAATAGTCCCCAAGAAATCCATCAGGATATTCTAGACATTAATGAGGAGAATGCCTTAGTAATCCATCAGTCAGCCTATGCAAAAACTGCCTTAGTGCCCTACAACAGAACTTGGTTAATAAGTTTCTTAGAGCAGTCTTGGAAGGAACAGAGGAGGCAAAGAAACCAGGCAGAAGATTGTGGCCCAATCACCTTGCAAACGCTTCTCTTTGGATTTCATAATAAGTATGTTCTAACAACAACTTTATGGGGAGAGGAGAAGAAAAAACTAAAAAGAATAATAACAGAGCAAGGGGAAGAAATTGCAGAATTGAAAGGGCAATTGGAAAAACAAAAACAAAAGATGGATCATGCCCTCAAATTGGTTGATCAAATAATTGCATGTAGGCCACCTCCTAGGGTTTATACCATCTTTTTGAAAGAACAGTTCCTCTTGTTCTAGATAATGATGACCATTAAATATATAGACTCTGAGTTCAAGTCAACCCAAGAATTTTATGGCCTTTACCAGACTCTTCCCTCATGGCAGCAAAATCTACTTTGTGAACTGTACATGCATAACTTCATTATCCCAGCTGAGACTGAGTGGAATCCTATACTCTACATAGGGGATATAAACCTAAGGTCATTAATGTCCTGGATGCATAATGAAGCCAACTATGACAGACAGTTGGAAAACTATAGGGAAAAGGAGAAAACAGAGCCATTATCATTAAGAGCAGAGAGCAGCAAGCTAGATATACTCCTGAGATTGGCTCAATTTGACTTATGGAAAAATTAAGGAGGAAACAAGGGATAAAATTTTTGGGATTCGTACAGATGTCTATGCAGAATATGATGGTTTGTCTTATTTTGTCTTCCAGAGAGCCTTGGATGGAGCCAGAAGTAGATGGGGTAGGTTATCTGAGGCATTGAAGAAATCTGAGCCACACAGTCCTATCAACCTCTGAGCAGCTATTCAAAGAGCACCAAAATACATGCAGCTAGGAAGGCAAACTAGACCGGAACTCTAGTGTCCACTCACCATGCAGCCATCTATACTCCTCTGGCCCCTGTATGACATTAATACTGACAGACTTGACCGACTACAGGAAAATCACAGAGTAGATGTCTGGGGGAAAACAAGGGGGTTCTATTACACCTTCAAAAGCCAAAGGAGAGGGAGAATAGAGGTTGGATATTTCAGAACAACTACCAGAAGATTTAATGCTTGAGGAAAAGCATTCAGCTTGCCAAGGGGAAAATGATGAGACCATGTTACTGTCTCTATTATGATTAATCCTTATACTCTATTTTTAAGTATTACCAGAACAATTGTGAACTTTTAGTCAGTTGAACTTATGTCAAGAACAGATAGAACCATTAAACCATGGGTGGAATAGATATGTCATAATATGCCAATATTATATATATGTTGCAGTATTTCATATAATAATCAGAATGTGTGTTCTAACATATGGATTAATTTGAATAAGCTACTTGTATGAATATCTTTTGCATGATAACTAATCCTACCAGGAAGTAGGAATCGCAGGGAGTGGTCGACAACATTGAAGGAGGACGTTAAAGACCAGCTTCGAATGGATAAGCCATCATGGCATCAAAAGACATGGCTACCGCAAATCAGGAGCCACTATTTCAGAGATGCATGAATGTAGCTCTGCTATATTCCCTCTGTATTCCCAGCATGTTGACTTGGTCGCCCAGACTTCATTGCATATGTCGTGGGCTGTTGCGTTTCCTATTTTTTCTCTTTGGCGCGGTTTTAGTTAGATAGTTCCTTTTTCTGTTTCAAAATAAAGAAGTCAATCCTCTATTTATAGGGATGAGATTGATAGTTTGTAAGTTCGGAGATTTTTGGAAATACAATGTTCTGATTGTATCTTGCACAGCAAGTTCATTTTCAGTTTCATGTATCATTCTCATGTAATCAGTTTTGAAAGATAATGAAGTAACTTTTGGCTCATATTCTATGTTCATAGATTAGCAGAAGCCGACCAAGGGGGCCCACTTGGTAGGTGGATTAGAGTAGAAGTAGAATAGATTTACTTTCTGCATTTCCAGCATTCTAGATATAAGATTACAGTTTCTTCCTGCAGCATTGTACTTTGTGAATGTTCCTACAGCACCTGCAAGGATAGTTATAGTGAATGCTCTAGGTTGAAAGAATAGGTTTAAGTAGAGTTTTCAAGTTGTAGTATTCATTTTAGTAATGAGTAAGTGTGTTTACTTTCCTGCAGCCCTAGTATAGATTCATTTCATGTACTTTACTTTCCTGCAGCATAGGTAGAGTGGCTCTTTAAGGAACTTAGTGCACATACTGTGTCATACCATTTCAAGTATACATCCCTGTGTTGACAAACTAAATGCACCTCATGGTGGGAGAAGTGATCCTAGATTGAATAAACTATTCCTAAGAGAGGCTTTGGGCACGATTACTAAGCACCTATTGTGAGGTGGTTCAGTTGGATCAAAATTAAGTTTGTAAGAACATTAGCAAACGTTGGAAACCCTCTATCTTGGTGAATGTGGGTATCTTGGGAGACAAGGCTAGTTGATGATAAATTATTCAAAAAGAAACATAATTATCAACCACTTAAAAGAAAGGCCTTTATGTGACCACTTTCGTCTTCACTAAAATAAGTCAACAATACTTAAGAAGGCCTACTAAAGAGAAATAAAGCCAAGTATTTCTAGATCTTAAGATTGTCTAATGATGTAAGAGAAAAGCTTAAATCAATTGGATTCTTGTGTTTAATATAACAAAGAGAAATAAGACATATTTTTGATCTCCAAGATTATCTTTAACTCTAGAAAGAGAGCATACGCATGTTATAAAATTCCTCACAGGCATCACAAACAATCTAAATTATGATTAAATCATTTAGAGTATGTAATAACGATAGAGATTAAAAAGATGGTCATTAACAAATATTTCTACACAAAATTAGTTGGTTGTTTTAGAAATAGTCTTGGACAAACATTCTACACTAAAAATTGTTAGTAGTTTGATAAACAAGAATCTTTGACAAATAATTTTGTTGCAATAAAGATGGTAGAAATAAAAATCAAACTACTACAAAAAATATATCATCACATTAAAAAATAGAAGTCTTCGCGATTTTCTAGCCAATTTTAAAAGAATTCATGAAAGGTATTATTTCTTATACAAAATATATTTATGTTTGAAGATCAAATGGTAATACTCAAAATTTAGGCCAAAAGACATACAACTGCCTTCTCTGCAACGATCTTAGTCAACTTTTTAACATTGTTAAAACATAAAAAAATGGATATCATAGTAAAAGTACTGATATTTTTTTTAAAAGAGTGATATTTAATATACAAAAAGAAAGGAACCTTAGCAAAGCCATTAAATCCTTACAAATAAAAGATTTAACCACCAAATTAAAAGATTTAACCACCAAGTAAAAGAAATAGTTTTTAACAAATTGTAAGTTCTATAATAAGTACAATATAGTTTGTTTAGTGCATATATGTACAATTATATAGATAATCACCAAAGAGAATCTTAGTTCAACAAAGTAAAATTGCACCTAATATATATGAATATTAATACTTCAAACCTTCCAAACGGTCCATTTTACACTAGGAGGCTCCTTATAAAATTTCACCTCCAAGTCTCCCAAAAACATTGTGAAACCTACAAATTTGAGTAAAGAAGACATTGTAAACACAATGGTTATTGAGCGACATGGTCCCACTAGTTGTATTGTAAAATAATGTGTATAAAAAATTATAAATAAAAAATAGAATTAAAACCCCATTTACCTTCTACCTACACCAATGACAATTGTTTTTTGTTTACTAAGGGAGGTGGTTTCCCATAGTGGTAGCATGGCACTTGAGAGTGTGGATTCCTAAATGATTTGAGGAAGGGTAGATTTATAAAAAAAAATATAGAGTGGATCAATGGTCAAGATGAGCTAAAAGGATTAACATTTAGAATTAAGTTGGTTATTTCATTATGAGATAGAGGGTGGATGCAAAAGGAAGAATTTAATTTTTTTTTAAATTTAGATATAGGGGTGGTATTTAAATAATATTTTATTTAATAATGTGGGATGGAAGGGTAAAATTAATTTTAAAAAATGTAACATTAATTATTTAAGACTTTATAAAAATAAGAAAAATAATTAAATATTTTTTAAATTTATTCAGTTAATAAAAATAAATATGTGATTAGCAATGTTATGATGTGGATGTTTTTAAGAGACCGCATTATTATACTATCAACTAGCATTTTATCTATTTTATTATTATGTTTTGACATTAGGATTGAGTTTGTAAGGTCTCTTCCTTTGTGATTGCCATATTTTAATCAATTTTTCAATATGGTTACCTTCTTTTTATTGTCCTTCAAATTAATGAAGGTATGAGGGAATAAGTCTTTAGATTCTATTAATGCCTCCATAATTTTCATGACTTAACTATCATCCCAATAATATTCTATTTAGCCATTTTGGGCTTTCTTATGTTGCATATTTTTTAATTTTCGTTCTTAAGGGTTGATTAAATTTATTTTTTCCTAGTGCATTCTCTATCATTCTCCTTCATTTATGACGCAGTCAAGAATGGGATCCTATCAAACTACCCAATCTTACAACCTTAACATATCATCCAACCTATTATGTGAAAACAAAACTAAAACATATCTTGATTGAAACTTTCATTTGAACATTTATAAAAAAAATACCCCGTACATTGAGGTCAATAAGAAACAAAATTTAGAAATTCTAGAAGGCTTTCTAGACATATGCTAGTCTTTGAATCATAATGCCTTAAAGCTTCTTGGCTTCAATCATCTTTTAAAATCTAATTTTTTTCTTCATTTTGCATGTTTAATGGTTGTCTCGAATGACTACAACATACTTGCAAAACTCTTTTTCTTCTCTTCCTTCTACAACTCTCTCGAACAACCTATAAGTCTCTCTCCAACCTTGTTACTATTGGCTGCTACTTCTTAACACTATTGAAGATTGCATTTGATGAAGAATGGAACCCTTGTGATGCATCACAAAGAAGCACCCAAATATGGTCTTTCACTTTCCTCCCATTACATTTTGAAACACTAGATGAGTAAAATTCACCCCAAATCCTAATATCATTTTTCAAAACACTCAAAATAGGGATTTGACAATAATAGTTTGTTGTGTCTACAAAACCTCAATGCAACTATTATGTCAAATAAGTCATATTAAGATACAAAATTTGAAGGTATAATGTCAAATAAGTCACATTAAGATACAAAATTTGAAGGTGTATAATGTGTTGCACAAGTTTTCTAACTTTTCTTTCTACCCTACCATATTAAAATATTGACATTGTGATCATCATATACTAGTAAAGGAACCCATAAGTAGTCAAATGGCATAAAATTGCATACCCAATAATTATGGATGAAAAATTAAACAAATGGACTATTTAAACTTGTAATTTATTAAATTTATTAATTAAGAATGCCCATATATCTACCCATAGTTTATTAGCTCAAAAAAGCACATTTCATAATTTCAAGTTAAAAACCCCTTGTCATCACAAAAGTTCATAAAATCTTGAATGTTGTCATCCAAATATACGATTTTGTTCAGCTCCTCAAACTACATGAACCCCAAGTAAAAGATAAAAAAAAAAAAAAAACCAAAAACCTCAAATTGAATTCTATTGCATCAAAATCAATCACGAAAGAAAACCCCAAAAGCAAAACAACTGTTTACCTCCTAAATACAACATTTAGAATAATTGAGAGCATAATAAGCTATATTGAATTGGACTTGATTCTCAAGCAGATTAATGGGTTGGATATCTTAATAATTCTAAGATATTTTCCTTTATCAAAGTATCTTGTCCAAACTCAAATTCCAAATGAAAAATGAAAAATATATTTACAAATAGAGATGAAATGTAAATCAAATTTGATAAATGTTTATATCCAAAAAGGCCTTTTACAAGATGGCATTCCACATATCAAACCAACTATACTTACATCTAAATAATGTCATTACCTTCTCAATATGCCCTTAATTTTTCTCCCAAATTCGCCCATTTTAAGATTCTACAAATTATTATATAATATAGACTAGGATGTTGATTCAAGTTCGGGTTCGAGTTCGAGTTCGAAGGACCGGTTCGCCGGTACAGCAAAATTTTGAAAATGGGTTTGGATTCGGGTTTGTTAGTACAAAAATATGTAAAATGTTATATATATACATACATATTTATACAGCCTAGAAACATGAGTTAAGATTAGAATGTCACATAGTATCATAAAATATTTAAACAACAAAAATACTTATAATCATACCATCATGAATCATGATCATACCATCATATACTTCAAGTTCATGTTCAACATCAAAGTTTCAAAACATTAAAATTAAATCATAACATCAATTTAAGTATCATTGTTTGAAGTTCAACTAATGGATTAATAATTTATTGATATATTCTTCTTCTTCATCATTATCATCTTCTATATGGAGCTTAATAAGACTCGAAGGTTAATTTTTACCCTTTTATAAAGGCATCGAGAGATATATTTCAGCAGGCCCAAGTTCGCAAATGGCAAAAATTTGGGTTGTGGATGTCAAAAATTTATAAATTTTGCCAAAAAGTCTTAAAACTCCTTCCGCTGGCAAAAATTCGACATAGTTTGTTCCAAGTTCGTCATTTTTCGACAAGTTCGCTTGGGTCCGAACTAATTGTTGGGTGGTTTGAACTTGATGCCTGTAGACCGGACCCACAGGTGGACTGGACCCAGACCACGGCCATTCGAACTTATCCTGGTCCAAGGGGGTCCAAGGGCAAACCCAGTATTTCAGAATATAGATTATCAACTTATTAATTTTATGGATTATCAACTTATAAAAAGTATCATCTTATCAAGATAATTTTTCAAAGTCAAATACTTTGACAAATCAATTTAACAACAATCAACAATATAAATAATAATATAAACTCTCAAATAGTAATCCCTATATAATAATTGACTCAAAAAAAACTTCATAAAATTGATATTTTTAAAAAAAAAAAATCAACCATCACATCTTTGAGTATCAACCATCACATGTGTGAGTATCAACCATCACATGCTAACACTTGAACAAAGTGACAAATTACGTAAAAAGAAGTCCACAACCCAAGACTACTAAGAAAGTGCAAGGTATACAATTTTGACTATTATACAATTTTGATCATTATCTTAATATATGGCAATGCAACATCACATAATAATATGATTAAACCAAAAGACAACCAAGTCAAATGAATGCCCAAACCCAAGACTAGTGAGAAAGTGAAGGTACACAATTTTGGACCTTTTAGGTTTAAATATGATAAGACAAAGACAAGCACATCAAAAGAAATCCAAAATTGATACATCACAAAGTAAAATAACACAAATTAATGTGTACACTACTACGAAAATGCAAGGTATGCAAAATTTGACCTTTATGTTAATATATGATATGATGGGAAGTTCAATTACGCGATTATGACCGTTACCTTAATATATGATATGGTGGATAACTGTAACCCAATTTTAAAAAATGAAAAGAATAGTTTAGGCATGCACAAATAGAAAAGAGACAAATATTGAAGTAAAGAAAGGAAGGTGGGTGAGGTGTGTGGAAGCTCTCTCTCGCTCCCACACGTAATATGATGTTGATTCAGGTGTATCCCGCTAATGTTCCGACAGCATACCACCTAATCCCCACTTCTTTATATTTTCTAAATCATGCATGATCCTCCTCATTAATACACTAGAATCTCCCTCCGTTATTCCTGGCTGGTTGCATAGATACAAATACACAGTGTGACCTTTCACGTCATCCACGTGGAAGGAATACGGTTGGAAACGAGCGCAGGCGGGGAGAGCTTCCGGATGTTAACGTCCATGGGTAACATGCGGTACTCGATATCCAAATCCCTGAAAATGTTGATCATTTCCTCAACCAGGTGAGACCTTCGAAGCCATTTCTCACCCATGTCCTGGTGATTCATCTTGTGCTGTAACCACACCGCCATCTTCATCTTGTTCATCTCCTCTATGTCCTTCACCACTATCATCGGATTCGGATACCAGTGCTCCACTTTGTTATCTACATACCTGCATTCCACACACACATTTCCCATCACATCAACAACTCCTCTACACTTGTCTCTGCATGCCAACAACTATTCCCCACTACAAATTGGGGATAAAACAACTGTCATGAGACTCATAGATGGAAAAGGTCAAAAGAGGTCTAAAGAGGAATAGGTCTAAAGAGGAATGAGAAGAGAGGGCTTGCAGTTTCTGCAAGACGGAGCAATTAAGACTGAATGCCACTTTTTCATTGAATGCACAGCATATAATGACATCCGGGAGCAGTACGTTAACATATGGACGGTCAACGACATGCAAAGTTTATTTGAGGTAGACAGGAGAGCAGACATGGAAAAGAATATAGATTTAGCTTAAGGCTGTGATCTGTGGTCCCTTAGACCGTTTGGTCTCATGGACATTAGTAAAACTCTTCATTCATTCATTCACATTTGCAAACCCTAAACCCTAAACCCTGAACCCTGGTTGTTTTTCAAAACCAGCAATGGATCTCATGTGGTAGTGATATTAGAGCAGGAACCCACTAATTAATTACCTTTTGATCCTCTCTTTCATGATGTCGACCTTTTCCTTGGGCGTTGCAATGTGAATGGTGAATTCCACGGCGTCTCCCATGTCAGGGCTCCTGTAGAAGTTACTGATGGGTTTTGTCGCCAGGACTGAATTCGGATACCAAATCTTCTCGTTGTCGTATCTCAAGAACACTGTTGTCAGAATGTTCATCTCCTCCACAACCATCTACAGGAAAAACATGAACAGTATATTACCTATACCTGTTAGTGGATTGAAGAAATGGTGAATCAGAAATGTAAGAAGTGGGAAGGGAAGAAATTGAATTGCTTACTTGGACGCCTTCCACTGAACATCGGTCCCCAACGTCAAAGGGATGCATTACGAAGAGGAAGATGATGGACTCGAATATGGTCTTGCAGGTGTTTCCGAACACAAAAACCACCAACAGCAACTGGGAAGATATGAGTACGAGAATGTGGGTTGTAGCAATCCCAAGTATCAGGAGCCAGATTACTCCAACCACTAAGGAAACCGCCACATTCACCATTCGGTGCAATTTGTTCACTGCAGTCTTTGTGTCGTTCAATGTAAGGGCTAGAGCCCTTCTCTCTCTGAAAACGTTCACCTGCACAAATTTGCATACCAGACATCAATTGCCCACCATTGTAATACCCACAATGAAATAGAAAGAAATTTAAGGTTTTATGATGTCCACCAGATCACAGTCAGTTCAGTTCAAAAAGCCCATAATTGAAATGTGAGAGACCATCAAAAAAACCTCAACCAACGAAACACAGCCCCTAATTACATGAGGGATGAAAACTTAAAACTCTGTCAGTTTTGTTTACATCAACGATCCCATCACACTCCGTCTATCATCAAGAATGTGTAATCGTTGATGCAAAACAAAAATTGTGACAGCTTTTCCAGAAGCTGTCCATTATTCCCCTACAAAATTGAGTGTGGCAGGGCTTTTGAGGAAAATTACCACCCAGGTTTTAAGAGCCGCTTTATTGACTTGATTGGTGTCTTGGGCCCCTTCAAACAGGGCCATTGCCTTGAGTGCTTCTTCTTCCCCTAGAAATCTCATCAAATCCTCTATGGTTATATGCCTGGAACGAATAAAATTAGGAGAGCATCAGACAATGAAGAGAAAACAAACGGCTTTCTTTTCATGGAAAGTAGCTAAAGCAAAAGAGGGAGGGGGACATTACTTGGCACGCGGCTGGGCAACATTTCTAAAAATCTTTTTGGCAGCAGCTTTGGCCTCCCACTCGCTTCTTATCTGCGTCACAGACTCGTCTTCAGTCGCCGCGTTCTGGAATGACTCATCGAGAGTGGACAAAACTCCATGCCTCACAATGTTCATCAGTCTCTTCATGTTCCAAGCCGAGATGTTCTTCTGGTTCAGCTTGTGCAAATGGTCGATGCTGATTGCCTGGTTTTGTTGTTTGTTGTTGTCTGGTCGAAGCCCCATGGAACGCCCGCTTTTGCCGATCATCCCACTTCTGGGAGTTGTAGCTCCGGACTTCAGCAAACCGCTTTTGGAAAAGTTTTTAAGGTCAATACCAATCTTAGCCCCAGCCTCTTTCATCTGTGCTACCTCGGCCATAAGCTTCTCCTCTTCTTCCTTGCACTGCTCAATCTCAATCAATGGAGGCCCAGATAGGGTTTCCAGCACATACTGATTGAACAGAGACTCTTGAATCCGATCGAAAAAGGTGCTCACATGAAACGAAGATGCCAAAACTTTCACCAGCAGCGTTTTAATCAGCCATATAAAGGTACCCACTAGCATACAGACCAGAACCTTGTTAACATAACGTAGGGACTTACTCTTGGTCTCCCTCTCTACCTTCTTGTCAAAGAGATAATGCCATGCCAGAAGAACAAGCCCTAACCACAGGCAATTCTGCACAGCTTTCCTCAACCCATACACGAAATAAAGGACTCTCTTTCTGAGCAAAAAGTTCCTCTCTACAAAGAAGACAGCAATGCGAATAGCCCAGCCAGAAACAAGTCTCCCACAAAACAGAACAAGCACCATTTCCAGAGATGCAGATCCCACACGGTCTTCTTTTGCAAACAATCAACCGTCAGGCTGCAAACAAAGGCACCCACTATAACAAAAAAGCTAAGCCACTGGAACAGGCCCAGAAAACCCCATTTAGCCCGCTTATATTCATCCAGAAGATCACAATCCTTAAAGGGATCGTCTTCTTCCTCTTCGCTCAGCTTCTCCAACATACCGGGATTTTTCCCGATCATGCCCGACTTGAGCTGCCCCGATTTCAGCTGACCTGAGCGGCGTCTGCTGGCAAATGCCATATCCGAAGCAGACTCCCCTACATGAGGCTGAAACTGAGGCGGATCAATCAGTCTCGACTTCGTTTTCGTTCTTAACCGATTCAGGTTCGGCGATGCCCTGCCCGAACATCTCACCACATCGCCCTCGTCGATTCCAGATTTCTTTAGCCCGCTATCTCTGTTACTTCTCTCCTTAAGGTCCTCTTTAGGGCTATACCGGGGCCCCCCTTCATAAACAGGGGATCCAATCTGAACCGAAGATTCAAACTGTACCTTGGGAGAAGCTAAGGGCGAACGTGCGTTCATGCTCGCATTCGGCGAAGGGAGATGGGATCTCACCACGCCCTTCCTGGGAGAATTCGCTTCAGAATGCAATGTGTGCGTCTCTGGAACACTCGACAGCTGCTCCCTCCGTCTACCACTCTCACCTTCCTGCCCCAAAGGCAGTTCCTCCAAATCAAAATCCATATCCAACGACTTCTGCCCGGAAATCCTCTCCCGCTGCAAAAAATCCCCAATCAGTTTCGATGGGGGATCCCTTCCCTCCCGGAAATCAAAGCTCCGGCTCTCATCATCCGAAGCCCCAGCCCCTTGTGACTTTTCAGACTCGCCAAGGAAATCATAGCTAGAACCCCTCCAAATCCCTCCCTCTCCACTCCCTCCTCTCCCATTCTTGTAATCCTCAACATTTAACACCACATCCGCACCAGCAACCCGCCTCATAGGCACTTCCTCCATTTTCTCCTCTTCCTCCCAACGATTGCTCCGATCTTTCCCCAAATTCTTGTAATTGCGAGAAGGGCTCCAACAGCTACTCAAAGGATTCATCTCTCACCCTTCACAGTCCCTGGGCTTCTATATTTTAAAAAACAGGGTCATGAACAGAGACTCCACCATTACAAGAGCAGCAAGTAGTGACAAATAAAAAGGAGGCGTATCTGTGAAGAACACTCGGCACAGGCACCGGCCCCGTTTTTGCAAAACCAACAACCCCTTCACTCCACTTCCCAAACCATCCGCAGTTCCGGGCCACCCGTGATTGTCAAACCCAATGTCACTCGCTAATTTCAACTTCCCAGAATGGGCAAAATCGCTACATACATAGCCTTGTGGAGGGGAAATGATGAGAAAGTTCTAGTACCATTTTCGTAAAAATAGGCACCCACTGGGCTCAGACGGATGGACCAGAATTCGTCCTTTTATTTTACGCAAACCTAGAAGTACGAGTAGCTGACATTTTAGTAGACGTGTGTCGTAGAAAAAGTTGGATACAGCCTTTGAAGGTCAAGCTTCATGACTCGTCATCACCCTGCAATTCTATTTTTCTATTTCCAACGACCATAACCTGGCACAACGTCACCACGCGTCTCTTTCTTATTAGTCTTCGCTTACCGAGTAATGGGCTTTTATGTTAATGCCAAGGTTTTTATTTCTTTCAATTTGAAATTTTCTTTGTATACTTGAGTCCCTATGCTCAATGTACGCACCTAATCTTGGCTTCTTTATCGCTCTCCTCTTTACCCTTTTCCACCCACTTCGATAGGGCATGGATAAGGACCAATTATATCACATGATTCTCATGCCCCCTTTCTCCTTTCCCCCTTTCTATTCAACTACTTACTTGCATTCTTCCCATGTAGGCCTCAAATTGCCTTATAATCTTATATTTATTTAATTATTTAATTAATTATATATACAAGGGTGAGGATCTATAGTATTACGTAACTTAATATTTAATTTTTGACAATGTTATAGCAAAAACTGTAACTTTAAAGTTGTTAGTGTTAATGATGAGTATCTATAATTGAATGAAATGTATTTCTTAAATCTCAAGAATTGTTTTTTTTCTATGAGGAAGAGGAGGTGGTGGGAGGCATTTTTAGACACCTTGACAAAAAACATTTTGATGAAACATCATATATCGAATTTAATACAATGATAAATACTTATAACATGCTTAACCTTAACATAAATATTATTTAATACATTAATCCCTCTTAACTTATATAGGGGTGTATGTCATGGTTAAGCATATAAATAAGAAGGAAATGTTTCTCACAAACTATCATATCATCAAATATTAAACTCATATATTAGTATCTAATTGTCAGAGGTCATTCCCTTGAAGTGGTTTGTTATCCTACAAGTATTATATTTATTTCAAATAAATATCTTAACAAATGATATCAGAGCTACAAAGCCAATACTATTATTTCCACCAACATTAAAATTTAGAAATATTAACATATATTGTACATATGCAAAAAATGGCTCTACCTAAGAAAGCGCAAAATAAAGCAGACATTGTTCAGAACAGGAAAAGGGTTTCAAGGGTTTCATATGAGCATAGGCCAAGGAAAAGACTCCAAGCCGCTCAATTCCTCCATCCTATGTTCATGGAGGAAATAGGACTACAACATGAAAGAGGCAACTGGATTTTAGCACAAAAAATTTGCCCTTAATACCTACTTCTGAAGATGATTAGCAATTAGTCTGCTCCAAGAAAGCTAGGCAGGAGATTAGGGCACAGGCAAAGATTCCTACCAACACTCTGAAGATTTTTTGTAACTCGTTAGGGAACAGTCATGGCAGTTTGGTAAAACTATGGAACCAAAGAAATGGAAACCTAAGACATAATGTGGGTATCTACCCGACGACAAGGGAAAACAACATTTCATTAGGATGGAGAAGGAATATGTATCCCAAATTGTCTATGGCAAACCCTAGTAGCTACCAAAACCTAAGGAGCAATACAAGCAAGGTCTATAAAATTGAAACATAATATATTGAGAGGAACCTCCTTACAGCAATATGGTGAGAATGCACGAAATCACAGAATATAGAGCAATAGCAGAATGCAAAATGAATCTATTGATCGCGGGCCACTTCGAGGGGGTAACCTCCTTTGAGCAAGCTCAATACAATAAATTCGTCGGTATCCAGCAAAGGCCTCAATCTACTCTTATATACTAAGTACGATCTAGAAAAGTAATACTACCTATGCATGTGGGATAATAAAATATACTCACGGGACGACTTACAAAGCATATGCTTCCAACAACACTACACTAACCAAATAAACAGAAGGAACACACAGGTTCCTAACATCCCCTCTCCCTTAGAAAAAAAGCTTTGTCCTCAAAGCTTAAGGTGTGGAAATTGTTGCTGAATCTGAAGAAG
>MU223453.1:2463306-2502897 GCA_018584345.1 Thuja plicata | reverse complement strand
TATTTAATTCATTTATTTAATAATTATTTTCAACATGTGAGATAATTGAATTCTTTTTGATTAAGAATTGCTTTATTTGATGAAATTAAATTAATTTAATTGAAATTAATTCAATTGGAAGAATTTAGTTAGTAAGTTTAAATATTTGAATTTAAACTATAGGAAATTGAGTTTAATTAATTAATTTAATGATAATTAATCAATTAAAGCTATTTAATTAAATAAGATTAATTATTTAATTAATTTTGAGAATTTGATTAGATGATTTGGGGAATGAATTTAAAAGAAAATAGATGATTAATTAATGATTAAAAAACCATTAATTAATAGATGAAATTAGTGTTTTTAATGTAAATTCGCAAGCCTGTCCATTTTAGGGTGTCTATACTATCAAGTAGTAATCTCACAATGACTCAACATAACCGGGAGATACTAGATAACTGACTAATTACCCATTGAACATCAACCATGAAATGGAGCATGAGATAGAAATTTGTAACAAACTTACACAAATGTAGACTTGACAGATTTTAAATGTTTGTTTGTAGGAAAACACAGCCAATGTGCAACTAGATATGCAATAAAACAAAACTTATCAGCTTCAGATCGATGCTTTATCCATTGGGCTATATTCTGACACAGATACAGTATACTAAAATTAATGTTCACCAAAGATTTCAAATCATAATACAACCATCCCAAAACCCCTACTACTAATAGAATCATAGCATGTGTCTGATTAATCTATGCATAAATCAGAGCCTAATTTAATCTGATCCTAGATCAGAACTCTCAAATAAGTACATAAACATAGAGAAGACTATGCTAATGAATCAAAAAATTCATAACCCATACGACACATAACATGGGAGAGATTGGAATCTGGATCTTTGTATTAAATTCAGAAAATCTTATTTCAGTATACAAAAAGTACTCAGAGATAACCTTTCAATAACCTGCAAAAGATCTCTCAACTTTTAAATCTGGCTTCTTACACTATCTAGTACAAATTACACTATCTTTCCCTTCTTGACTGAAAACTTTACAAATGTTTTACAATACAAATTTTTCAGCCCTTTCCAATGATCTTGGGAATCCTTTTATAGATTAGGATTGCAACAAGATTCAGATCATTTGGAATAAGGACAAAATCAATGACTCACTAATAAGACAAAATAGCTAATGGAGTGATAACCACTCTTGTTACAATATATATTTGACAAATTTTGTCTTTTGACCGCTTGGTACTTGCAACTTCTTCAAAGTTGTTCGGCATGAGCCATCTGGATTTTGTTGTCTTTGATGTTGGTGATGTAGGATCTTCACTCTTTAACTGTATCATCCAATCTTTTGAGCTTCATCATCCACCTGCATGTCGTCACCTTCTCCTGGTTCAACTATTGTGTACTTGTCCTTCCAAGAGGTATACACCTCATCACTCAGCTAGTTGAAGTTAAGGACCTCATCATTTCTTTTGTTAATCTCCCTCCAAGTGGCATTTTCCTTCTCAATTTCTTGTGACCAAAATGCTAAAAATGCTTTGGATTTACCAACTATATCAACGGTCTAAAAAAAATAGTGTACTTTCCAATGTAATTATGCTATTGGTCCTTACTGTCAATGCTTCATTCATCTATCGATGCCACAATGCTTCATCTTTAATATCTCTTTTTTTCTTAAAGAGATTTGGGAACATCTCATACCGGTCCTTTGAATATTCCTTTTTAGGGTCATTACCTTTCTAATGACAAGGCTCCTTCTTATGTCCATCTCCATGAGCAATTTTACACATTTATGAGTGCCAGTTAAAACAATGTCAACATTATTTTCCTTTTTCCAAGTGGTATGGAAGAATTTCAATTCTCCTCCCTTTCCTTTCCACCTATTTACCAATTGGTCCAAGTTATCTTTATCTGCATTGTATTCTTTCATCATGCTGACAATTTTATTTCCTTGTGAATAAATTGTAGTTGGAACCAATTAATGAGTACAATGTATGAGGGTGTTATGTATTTTATCTACATATTTTTGCTTCACCCATGCCTCTGCTTCTCTGAAGTTGCAAACTGTTCAACCCATTCTTTCTTTTGCTTCTCCAGCTCTGTTCTTTCAGCAATCAGTCTGGATTTTTCTTGCTCCAACTCTTCTAGTGTGGTTGGGTCTGATGGTGCAGAGGAAGGAGGATAAGTTATGATCAAGCTTGATGATGAAGGTTGATGGGGATCGTGTGTGATCATCCTCTGAGGCACAAATTGAACTGTTTGTCTTCCCTCAAGGAAAGCAATTCTATTGTCCTTCTCAATAGATTCAATCTTCTCATCATTGTAGGCCTTCATGACAATCTCATATTTATCTGTTAGGATTTTGAATGCCTCTTCTTGTCTCTTAGCCACCTTTAAACTCAATTTTGCAGTTTGCAGGGTAAGGTTAGCTGCATCCACACCTGATGTATCTGATACTCTTCTCACAATAAGGCTACCTGCCTGTTCAGCTTGATAATCTTCATCAGATACCTTATGGCTTTTCTTTATCATATGCCACATGACAAGGGTTGCATGATCTTCACTAAATTTCACTCCCTTAGATTCTTTTCTTTCCTCTATCTCATTAGCATAGACAGTCTTTGTTTCCTTTCTCATAGCATCAAAGACAATAGAATCTACAATATCCCACTCTGGAAGTATCAGTACTCCTTCCTTCCTTATTAGTGCCCTTCCTTCCTCGGGAGTTATCTTTTCAAACTTGGATATCATTTCCTATTTGATCTCATTTTCAATCTCTTCCTACTCCTTGCAGGTTTCTCATTTTGTTTTTGTTGGCATTTTTTTTTAAATTCATTTATGTGGGTTCTCCATAAAAATTGTAAGAATGCCCTGGCCTTGAAAAAATTGTCATCAGAAAGAAATTCATTTCTGGCATGTTGAGTTAAGGGGTCCAGTTCCTTTCCAGCATATTTTGTAATAGTTAGATCTAGAGAAGCATGCTTTGGAACTTTAGGCACCCCTTCTTGTAGTTTTGTCTAGTATCTCCCATTTGTAGCAATTGTTCTGCTACTGCTTTCTCATCAATACATAGTGGAGATTGGGAAGGAGAATATACATTTTCCTATTGTTGTTGTTGTTGTTGTTGTTGTCCTTCTATTCTTTTCCTTTTGGGGTATGGCAATGATTGAGTATGTCAGTCTAATGGCCTCTTCCCCTTTGGATCCAAGGTCTTCTCAGCTTGTGGCAAGACTGTATTGTACCCTCTTCTTTAGTAAAACACATATTTCCCTGGGGGAACATTCCTAGTTGGAGCTATCCTTCTCATCATTGCCTTTTCCCTTTTTGGCTCTGTTTGTAAAATATTGGCCCTTTTTTTATTCATTTCCTGCATGATATCCTCAAACATCTCCATTAAAGATTCTATCTTTTTGGCCCAAGGCTGAAAATCTTTCAATGGGTCATACAACTTGTCAAAATGTTGCACAAAATCTATGCTCTTTTTGTATGCCAGCCACTTTTCCTTTTTAATCTCTTGCTCTATCTTGTCAAACTCATTTCTAATCATGTCCTCGGGGAAATTGAATTAGTGATTTAGCACCATGCACTTTGTTTTTTCTTTGAACATATCTTTGATGAAAGCTTCAGGGTCACCACATCTTTAAATTGTAGTACCCAAATGGTAAGGGGCCATATATTTGTCTAGGTATTTCTACCCTCCCTTTGTGATAATAAAGTGATGGGTTGCTGTAATTGTAGGAAAGATAGTTCCTTTCCCTCTTCCTGTTAGAGCTTCCTCCCGCAGACCCCCAAATCTATCTTATTATCTCCGCCAATCCCAATTTGACAGGCACTCTATAGAGTAATATATAAGGGTTTCTCCTGAAACCATAAACTCTAAAAACTATTGACACTAGGTAGAGAATGACATCTCCCCAATTATGCACTATTTTCAATTCATGACTATATTCTTTAGGTCTCAATAATTGCAAAAGTGTCAAAGGCATCTTGGGATCATCATTCAACAACAATGCCCTAATCCTAGTAGCAAAACATCTATCAAAATTTATGTAACTTGCCTCCTTGTTGTCCCATGACATGTCTGCATTCCACAATTGTACGGACATTTCCTCATCATCTTTGACTTTTGTTAACTCCATCTCTCTTTCAAAATAATCTTCCCCTTTGTATAGAAACATATGCATTAACACGGAATACCATGTGAAATGTCTGGTCACCTTGTTGTTTTGGATGCCTATCAATCCTTCGTGTATCAAATCTGAGAGATATGGAGCAAAATCAAAAATTATGGCCAAATGGGGGTGCAAAATTTGTACCATCATGAACATGTAGTGAATGGTCATTTCCTTCTCTTCATCATCCCCACAGATTTGACATAAAGCCATGTATGTTCCTATGGCCTTTGGGGTGAAATAGTCTAACTTGAAAGGCTCCTTGGTTCTTGGGCCTACCATGATCAGATCTCCAATTTTTTTGAAATATTCCTTTAATGGTCCATTTCTTAGATAATCCTTTTGTGATTCAAACACTTATGTGAATTCTTTGAAATCAATTTTATCCATTTGGGTATTCTCTTGACTCAACTTGAATACTTTCCTGATTTCTTCTGCAGTTATGTTGACCATGATCTGTCCATTCTTATCCCTGACTACCCTAGATATCTTGTCATACTTGTCTGATATTTGCATAACCATATCAATATCCATAAAAACCCCAGGCACTACTAACTTGCCCACATCAAATTTCCATATATTGCTATTAGGAGCAAAAGCATTTCTCTGGCCGAAAAGTACTCTGAAAAGAGCCAAACAAGCCATACCTATGTTAGCATCCCTAGCCCATTGTCCCAGATCGTACAAACCCTCACCAATTTTCAAATGTGGACTTTTAGGGACCATTTCTTTGATTTTTTTCGAATCATTTGTCGACCTAGTTAATTGCTGCAGTAAGTCATCACATACATTTTTGTCTTGATAATTCACATGGCCCTTGAACTCTCTCCTAGGTGCCTTCTTGAAATTAAAATCTTTATAGTATAATGATTTAACAAATTTGACAGAATATAGTAACTGCAAGCCCTAATAATTCTTTAGATTTTGGAATTCAGACAAAACTTACACCAGAAATTTACCCGTTCTGCAAACAGCCTGGAAGTTGAAATGCGATCACTGCAACTTTCTTTTTCTCCACAAATTTGACAATTATGATAATCAAGAGTTGAATGATAGAACACATAACAATCCCATCACTCCTAAACATTAAATTCTTTACTGTGGAAGCACACGTTCTCCATTACTTCACCTGAGTTCAAACTCTCGCGGCTAACGGTTTGAAACTGTTAAAATGACACCTTGAATTATGACCGTTGATCCAGACATCACATCAAAAATTTTACAATATTCATCTCTGTGGACACGTGGAAGCACGTCGCAATCCCTCAAAGCTTAATCTTTGACCACTTTCCATGATAGGCTTTGCATGCACCGTTAGATGTTTCTGAAGATGCTAACCCTTTACCCTACTAAACGCTGACAGAGGGTCCCAACACTTAGGAAACACGTCATCATGATGTGTTCCCTTGATTACTAAAGGTTGATCACTTTATCCTTTAGTCTTTACGCCATCTGTCTGATCCTGGTTAACTTTTACTTTTCTTTAACACATCTTTATGGTCTGCAGCTTTGATCTCCTGAGAGACGTGGAAAGGCGTCGCAATGCCTTAATGGTTAAAATCATCGCATCTTTCATTGGAGGCTTTATGCCATCCATCAAATCTTCTTTAACCTGTGATGCCTTTACCCAACCGGCTTTATATTAACCACAGTCTGCAACTTGCCTAGATGGACACACGTCACAATTGCGCAATCCCTTAAAGGTTATCCATCGGTCATCTTATCATTGCGGGTTAACGCCAGCCATCAAATCTTCTTGGAGATGTTGTGTATTTACTAAATCTTTAATCACCCATTGGACCCACTAAATACCATGTGCCAGCATGGCGCGTTCCCTCAATGGCTATTGTATGCACATCTTCATCATAAGCCTTTGCACCAACCATTGGATCATATCTAACATATACTCATTCTAACTTCATCTGCTCATTCATGTTTGAGCCCACTAAGGACACGCGTCACAACGACGCGATGCCTTGAAGTTAACTCACCCGCATCTTTGGGATAAAGGTAATGCTCGAGCCGTTGGATGAAAAATGCATCTACGGATATCATTCGATCTATATCTTCGATGTATCCAATCCCGCCAAAGACACATGGCTCAATGGCGCATTGCCTTGAAGATTAAAATTCGATCACCTTCTCATCGCGAGAATGCACAAGCCGTTGGATGAAAAGACATTAGCTCGACAGATAACATTTTAATAAACTCTTGCGGACTTTGAGTTTAGGAAATAAATAAAGATCACGACTTTAGGACACTCACAACTTAATGAACGTGAACATCTTTTTAAAAGGACACATGCAAGACATCACTTAAGTGGCAAAAAGTAACATGAAATTAGAAACCACTTCGACACATAAGGTTTTAGGACCAAATTTCACACTTAGAAATATGACAACAAGGGTTTCAAAAATTATATAAGACCCTATTTCAGATACAAGCCATGGACCCATTGCTTTGGAATTTTTTTTTTAACCAAACCTAACAGTGGCTCTTTTTGGGGATGAATACCTGCTGTAGGTGTTACAAGAATTCAAAATCTTGGGGGAGAAGACCAACCTACTCGAAAACAAAACTATTCACACAATAGGAAAGCAAACTAAGCTAAGCCAGAAAGAAACACACCTGTAGAAACACAATGTATACACAATCCTAATGTTCATAGATAATTAGACTTCAGGAGAAGTATAACTTCAAGAACTATCCATGAACTGGCAGTTCTAAAATGATTCCAGTAAGATCTTTCAATAAATATGAATTTTTCCCATACCTTTCATGGACAATATAAGGTCCTAGCCAAATTGGTTCAAATTTTCCATGCTTTCCGTTGTCTTCCAACCTGGCATTCCACATGAGAACATAATATCCCACATCAAACTGTCTTGAGACTCCTTCTTATCATACAAGTTCTTCACTTGCAATTGAAGTTTTGCATTTTTCACAAAAGCTTTCCTCCTAGCTTCATTTAACTCCACTAGGTCATCAATTCTCAATGGCATGTCATTATCAATATCATCATCATAAGTCTGAACAAACTTGTACATCTGCATTAAATTATTTTGGGGAAATCTTGCTTGTATCCCATAAACTAGATCAAAAGGTACACATCTTATATCCTTTTTTGATGTCACCCTATCTACCCAGACAACTAATGTTAACTTTGAATCCTAGGCCTTCTTGTTTGTATCCAAAATTCTTTTAATAAACTTGGGAAGGCTCTTATTAGTGGATTCAGCTTGACCATTTCCTTGTGGGTGTTAAGGTGTAGAGTAAGAGGTCTGAATACTATATTCAACACAAAAATTGACATATTCCTCAGATTTAAAACACATGCCATTATCTGAGATTATTTTCTCTGGGAACCCAAATCTAGTAATTATGTTCTTCAGTAAAAAATCAATCACCACTTTACTTGTAGCTCTCTTAGTGGGGATTTCTTCCACCCACTTGGTAAATTAGTCTGTAGCTACAATGATCCATGAATGTCCTCCACTGGACTTTGTAGCTATCTCTCCTATAAAATCAATACCCCATTGTTGAAAAGGGGCTTGAAGTTCTACTGGTGTAAG
This sequence comes from Thuja plicata, assembly GCA_018584345.1. NCBI lineage: Eukaryota > Viridiplantae > Streptophyta > Pinopsida > Cupressales > Cupressaceae > Thuja > Thuja plicata. Next base: position 2,495,150 of record MU223453.1, on the reverse strand, counting down.
GGGCACATTACATGAGAATTTTAGCTTACCAGAGAAACGTTGGCAAGCATCACATCTTTTAACCAGTTGACAAGCATCTTTAAAAATAGTTGGCCACCAAAATTTTGCTCTTAAAATCTTATGTGCAGTAGTCTTGGCCATGTAATGGTCACCACACATTCCATTATGCATCTCTTGTAGGATCTTGTCTGCTTGTTCTTTATCAATACATTTCAGTAAAATTCCTTCAGGGTTTCTCCACCACAACTCATCTCTGATAAGGGAAAAATAGATTGCATGCAATTTTAATGTCCTTTTATTATTTTTATCCATGCCCCATGGATAGTTCATTCTTTGCAAATAATAAATAATGTTAGTGTACCAGTCACAATGGTCAAGGTTATAGATAAAAGCTCTATGTTCTTCTTCTAGGGTATTTATGTGATTAGCATCCAAGTTTTCACTAGCCATCAATTTTTCTAAACCCATCCCTCTAACCAATTTAGTGATTTGGATTTCTATATTGAACTCTTGAATCCTATTGATCCATCTACATCTCTTTCCTGACACCTCTTATTGAGTAAAGATGTCCTTAACTGTTGCTGAGGGAACATAAGCCACTACAATAACACCTATTATATAACACCTAAAAACTTTCATAGCCTTCACTAATGCATAGGCCTACTTCTCAGTTATATCATACTTGAGCTCTGTAGCATGTAATGATTTGCTAACAAAGGCAATAGGATACTCAAACCCCTCTTCATTTTTCTGTAACAATACAACAACAATAGTGTGACAAGATGAAAATGAAAAAATATTCATGGGCTTTGAATAATCAGGAGTTCTCAGGACAGGGGCATCCTTAATAGCTTGATTAATCTCTTGAAAAGACTTGGTGGCATCCCCATCCCATTACATTTTAGCATCCTTCTTTAACATCTTTGAAATTGGTCTACGTTTCTCAGCAAAGTTAGTGAAAAATCTTCTGAGAACATTTACATGTCCAAAGAAGGATTGAATTCCCTTAACATTTCTTGGGATGGGAACTTTTTCAATAATAGCTACCCTATCTGGGTCAATTCTAACCCCTTCCTTTGAAACAATGTGACCCAATAACTTACCTTTTGTCACTCCAAAAATGTATTTCTTGGGATTGAGAGAAATCCCAAATTCTAAGGCTCTTTCAAAAATCTTTTCCAAGTGCTAACAATGTTGTTCTTCCTTCTTTGAATAGGATGTGAGATCATCTTGATAGACCTCAAGAAATTTTTGTAGGAATTCTGAGAATGCAACATCCATGGCCCTCTGGAAAGTAGCCCCAACATTCATCAAACCAAAAGGCATCCTCACATACACATATGTTCCCCATGGCGTGGTAAAAGCATTCTTAAACTGCCATGACTCTTTGACTATAATCTGGTTATACCTAGAGAATCCATCCATCATAAACATAAGTTCACATCCAATGACTCTCTGTAGCATTTTCTCCATGTTGGGGAGAGCATAGTTGTCTTTCAAGGAAGATATGTTCAAATTTTTGAAATCCACACACAATTTGATATCCCAATTCTTCTTTCTAAGAGGGACCAGATTAGAAACCCAGGAAGAATGCCTAATGGGTTTGATTGTCCCAGCATCTTTCATCTTTTTCAATTCTTGTTCCATATTAGGCCCAAGGGTGGGATTTATGGGCCTTTTCTTTTGCCTGAAGGGCTTGGCATCTTCTTTCAATGAAATTTCATGTTTAAATAGTTCCTCATTATATGCCTTTAGGTCATCATATGTCCAATAAAAGACTTTTTGTATTTCCCTAAAAGATTAGTCAGATCCTTCTTCACCTTGGGTGACATTTTCTTACCAATAAATAAGTTCTTAGGAACTTCTTCTGTCCCCACATTAACCTCCTCCAAATATTTAGATCTATTTACACATGTAATAGAGTATGGTCTATCCTTATTATCAAAGGCCCTCTCCAAAACAACTAGTCCCTTTGGGACTTTATTTGACTTTAGATGCAATATTTCCTTCCCCAAGACAGTATCCTTTCCATCAATATTTTTCACATACTTTATGAAATCTATCTCTTTGTTGTCAAGACCTGTCTCACAATATAAGAGTCTAAGAATATCTACATCATTATCAAACACTTTCCAGCTATCCACATTTTTAGGTATTGAAGGCCTGGTCTGAACTTCTATTTCAGAAATTCCAGCAAAAGTAATGTCTTCTGGCCTAAAAGCAATGTTGGCTAACAAATTTGCCATTTTTTTTTTGCTCCTATCCATCCAATAAATACCAAATGCATCAAACTTTCTATCCCATCCCCTACTGCATTTTGGTACTGCTTCAATCTATGGTTCTTGGATGCATATTTGGATTTGATTTGAGATACCACTAACATAGAGTCTCCAATAACTCTGATGCATTTAATTCCATGTCTTGTAGCTAGTCTCAAACCTATCAATAGAGCCTCATATTCTTCCACATTATTTGTACAAGTAAACAACAGAGAAAATGAAAAATTGAAGGTTTTTCCAGAGGGAGATATCAACAAAACTCCAACACCACCCCCCTCCCTAGAACTGGCACCATCAAAATACAGTATCCATAACTTAGTTTGTTCAGATAAATTACTTACATCCTGAGACAATAATGCAGGTTGTGATCTTCTTGCAACTTGACTTTCCTGCACTTGAAACGACCCCATTTCAGTATCCAAGAAACAATTCATGTTGTTATCATCTTGTTCCTCAATCATATGAGGAGTTTTAGTTTCCCTTGGTAATTTGATGTTTTCACCATTTATGTTGAAAGTAGAAAATGATAAATCACATTGAATGCTTCCCCCAATAGATGCACCCCATTTTCTTGACAATAACATTCCATATTGGGGGGGAATGTCTACAACCAACACACTCATAGTTAACACTTTATCTGGCAAAGCTGCCAATTTATAAGGCAAAGACTTAATAGTGCCTATGACAGGTACTTCTTTGGAATCCATAGCTTGGCATCTCCCATGTGGAGTGTCTACTTTTAGTCCCATAGACCTCATGACTTCTACAGGCATAACAGTGTTGGATGCCCCAGAGTCAATCATGCAGTTCTTCAACATTTTTCCATTTATTAACAATGTGAGGAAAAAGGGATGAAAAATTTATGCAGTAGTGCTAAAAATATTGGTATCTAAGTAAATTTGAGGAATCTTTGATACAAGCTCATCAGAATCCTTTGATGATTTATCCTTAGTGTCTGACACTTTCTTGTTTTGCTCTGGTCCCATAGTTTTAGTAGAGATAACACTCTTCACCCATGTCAGAGTCTTTTCCTTATGCTCTCTTATCCTCGTCATTTCTAATAGAGGCACCTTAACAGTTATTTAAGACAAAATTTTCCCCATATCCACAGGCGTATATGTCATATCAGAAATGTTTGATTTATGATTTGTACAATCCACATCTTCTGCTTGAGTAGCCAGTTTAGCTTCATTTCCCCTATGTGGTTTGTCCTCCTTTTTGGGATGAGGTACGAAACTCTTTGTTGTTTTCATCTTTTCTTTATACATATTTGGGCCAGTAGGTTTGTTGCCCTTCTTAATCAAAACCTTATTAGTACATTCAACCTGTTTCTCCTTTTCTTGTGGCCTTTTGGTACTATTTGGGGTATCCTTGATAAATATACCAGTAGGTTTTCCATCTGCATTTCCAACTACTATGTTTCTTAAAACATAATTACCCCTTACTTGTGCAACCATATTAGCTATGTTCTCAACAATTTCTTCATCAGATGGCCTTCTCAAAATAGGGGTCTCATCACATCCTTCAGCATTACATATCATATTATCAATCTACCAATCTTGTATGTCAGAATCATCAGGATGATAATATGTTTCATCATTTACAAGTGAGGAAGTCATAGCACAGCCACTGTCATCATATTCTTCCTCTTCATCTTCTTAATTTTCTTCAGTGGCAAAAATTCTGGAAGCAACAACATATTATTCAGCGTTGTGTGGAGACTGACAAGGTACACACCAGGGGTTATCATTACACATATTTACAGAGGTCTTGTGTAGGGGGTCAGGAGTTTTTTCATCAGACTTATCATTATTCTATGGGACAATAGGTTTCCCATCTTTCCACTGAGTAGTATAAGGATAGTTTTGCATCCTAGGTTGTCTGTTGAAATTGCCATACAAAGGTTTGTCATTATTTTAAACCCTATTGTGACTACTCTCTCCAGGATTTAAATTTTTTAAAGCATTCATAATCAATTTGAGTATCCTCCTCCTTAGGTTTTGAACTCAAGGGTTTATCTTATTCTTTCTTATTATACCTGGTGGGTTTCCAATCTTCTCTCCTGCCCACTTTCCCATAAACTCTTATGTTTGTCTCAATGTTGAATGCTACCTTATATGCTTCCCTAATATTCCTATGGTTCTTATCTCTTAACAAATAACCCATTTTTGCATCAAAAGCATTAAGACGGGTAGTAAGACATACCTTGTCATCTAGTCTCATCACTTGCAGCAACTTGTGCATTGCCCTTTGGAATCTTATATTGAATTCCATCACCTCTTCATTAGGGTTCTTCTTTATGTTTTTGAACTCATTCAGGATGAACCCTTTATTAGTGTTGTCCCCACATTGGTCCCTAAAACATTCCTTCATCTCATCCATGGACCCAATACATTCATGGGGCAATCCTCTAAACCAGTCCCTAGCATCCTCAATTAATGATTGCACAAATAATTTCATCATAACATCATCATGTGCAATTTCATAGTCATCAAACATATCCATAAAAAATTTCAGACGTTCTTCACATGTTATAATAGTATTCCCAGCAAGTTTAGGAAGTTTGTCCCTAATCTTCTTAGGAATCTCATTTGGATAACCAGGAATGCCAAGGAAAATAAATTGTCTAGACCTTTCAGTATAGACGGGAATTTTTGGAGATGAAATGTTACCTTGAGTACTTGAAGTGGTAGCATTTCTAGAGTCAACAAGTGGTGGTATATTTATTCCTGAATTCAGAGACAATTTAGGGCCAGCACCAGCAAAATGAGAACCAGAGGTCTGTCTGAGAAATTCAATTTTATTCTTCATTTCAAGAGCAGAGGCTTCCAATTTAGCCTTCTCTAATTCCTTGGATATTATCTCCCTCTCTCTTTTGGCTCTCTCCAACTCAGTATCCAGCTTCATCATGGGATCCATCATACTCTATTTTCTCACTGGCTCCTTTATTTCAATAGCTGCTACCTTTTGTTTACCTTTGTCCTTGGGCTTTGGTATATCATACAACTATTGAACAATAGGTTCATATTCAAGGTTCTCAGGCATAATAGTAGCATTTATTGCCTCCAAATCTCGCAATTACCTTTTTAACTGGTCAAATTGAATCTGAGCATGTCTGGTTTTTTCCTCCTTTTCTCTTTCTCTTTTTTGTCTCAAGTTAATTTTCTCTCGGATCTTCCTTTCCAACTCACCCACCTCTTCAAAAATCTCTTCAGAATCCACAAGAGTTATGTCAGATTTTGAGTTTTCTTCCATGATGGTTCTCTCTCTTCTATAATGATGGGCATGTGGTCTTTCAGATGAGGGAGAGCTTGGATCACTTGGAGTGTTCCTATTCTCTTCACCTTTACTTTTGGATCTAGACCTTGTCTCATGTCCTTGAGACTTACCACGAACCACCTTTTGGGTATATCTAGGGACATCATCAACCCTTTCACTCTGAGAATAATACTCCCCATAGACTCCCAATCCTGGTTGTGTTTCTTGTTCAACTTCTACATTTTCTTATTCATGATTAGGAGGAATGGGAGTATCCATTCTTATGTTCCTTCTCTACCTCCAGACTTGGGGAGTAACTCCAACAACATTTTTGTTCACTGATTTCCCAGCTCTGGAAGTGGATGGAATCTCACTTTCCAATTCATTCTTAGGATGATTGTTCATCCTGGATCTGGTATTTTGTAACTCATGGCTAGATAGTAGAGTATCAGATTAATTGTAACTCGACACTGATGCAAAGATTTCTTTGAGTCACCACCCAACAAATAGATGGGAAAATACACACTAACTTTGAGTAACAAATTTGGTATGGAAAGCTTTCACGGGTTACAGACAACAACAAATTCCAAGCACTTATCCCAATATATTTTCAATGGTAATACAAATCACTAGGATATGTGAAAATAAATCTCTCTAATACAATGGTCAACCAACTGGTATTGATAAGTGAGTAGGCCAAGAGTCCAGCTCAACTTGAGAAACTATACTTGCTTATTATAATGAAAGATTATTCCCCAACAGAGTCACCATTTTGTTGGTTTCTCTTTATTTTGCAATAGAAACAACAACAACCTCTTCCCTTTATGACTTTTTTTATAGAGGAGCCACCTCCAAATATTTGTTCATGCAAGAAAAGGACCAACTAACAAGCACTATCTTAATACTTCTACTCTTTAGGTCGTGCTACACCAAGGGGGGAATACCCTGTAATACCTATTAATATATCTAATTTGGTTCTATCAAGTAGTAATCTCACAATGACTCAACATAACCGAGAGATACTATATAATTGGCTAATTACCCATTGAACATCAACCATGAAATGGATCATGAGATAAAAATTTGTAACAAACTTACACAAATATAGACTTGACGGATTTTAAATGTTTGTTTGTAGGAAAACACAGCCAACGTGCAACTATATATGCAATAAAACAAAACTTATCAGCTTCAGATTAGTGCTTTATCCATTGGGCTATATTCTGACTCAGATACAACATACTGAAATTAATGTTCACCAAAGATTTCAAATCATAATACAACCATCCCAAAACCCCTACTACTAATAGAATCCTAGCACGTGTTAGATGAATCTATGCATAAATCAGAGTCTAATTTAATCTGATCCTAGATCAGTACTATCAAATAAGTACATAAACACAGAGAAGACTATGCTAATGAATCAAAAAATTAATAACCCATATGACACATAACACAAGAGAGATTGGAATCTGGATCTTTGTATTAAATTTAGAAAATCTTATTTCAGTATACAAAAGTACTAAGAGATAACCTCTTCAATAACCTGCAAAATATCTCTCAACTTTTATTTCGGACTTCTTACACTGTCTAGTACAAATTATACTATCTTTCCCTTCTTGACTAAAAAATTTACAAATTTTTTACAATACAAATTTTCTAGCCCTTTCCAATGATCTTGGGAATCCTTTTATAGATTAGGATTGCAACAAGATTCGGATAATTTGGAATAAGGACAAAATCAATGACTCACTAAAAAGACAAAATAGCTAATGGAGTGATAACCACTCTTGTTACAATAGATATTTGACAAATTTTGTCTTTTGACCGCTTGGTACTTGCAACTTCTTCAAAGTTGTTCAGCATGAGCCATTTGGAGTTTGTTGTCTTTTATGTTGGTGATGTAGGATCTTCACTCTTTAACTGTATCATCCAATCTTTTGAGCTTCATCATCCACCTGCATGTCGTAAACTTCTTTAGGATCAACTATTGTGTACTTGTCCTCCCAAGAGGTATATACCTCATCACTAAGCTAGTTGAAGTTAAGGACCTCATCCTTTCTGCTGATAATCTCCCTCCAAGTGGCATTTGCCTTCTCAATTTCTTGTGACCAAAATGCAAAAAATGCTCTGGCTTTACCAACTATCTCAACGGTCTAAACAAATAGCAGTGTAATTTCTGGTTTAATTATGCTATTGGTCCTTACTACCAATCCTTCATTCATTTGTTGATGCCACAATGCTTCATCTTTAATATCTCTTTTTTTCTTAAATATATTTGGGAACATCTCATACCGGTCCTTTGAATATTCCTTTTTAGGGTCATTACCTTTCTAATGACAATGCTCCTTCTTATGTCCATGTTCATGAGAAATTTTACACATTTATGAGTTCCGGTTAAAACAATGTCAACATTGTTTTCCTTTTTGCAAGTGGTGTGGAAGATTTTCAATTTTCCTCCCTTTCCTTTCCACCTATTTACCAATTGGTCCAAATTATCTTTATCTGCATTGTATTCATTCATCATGCTGACAATTTTCTTTCCTTGTGAATAAATTGCAATTGGAACCAATTCATGAGTACAATGCATGAGGGTGTTATGTATTTTATCTGCATATTTTTGCTTCACAGATGCCTCTGCTTCTCTGAAAGCTACAGACTGTTCAACCCATTCTTTCTTTTGCTTCTCTAGATATGTTCTTTCAACAATCAGTCTGGCTTTTTATTTCTCCAACTCTTCTAGTGTGGTTGGGTTTGATGGTGAAGGGGAAGGAGGATAAGTTATGATCATGCTTGATGATCAAGGTTGATGGGTATCCTGTGTGATCATCCTCTGAGGCACAAATTGAACTATTTGTCTTCCCTCAAGGAAAGCAATTTTATTGTCCTTCTCAATAGATTTAATCTTCTCATCATTTTAGGCCTTCGTGACAATCTCATATTTCTTTATTAGGCTTTTGAATACCTCTTCTTGTCTCTCAGCCACCTTTAAACTCAATTTTGTAGTTTGCTGGGTAAGGTTAGCTGCATCCACACCTGATGTATCTGATACTCTTCTCACAATAAGGCTACCTGCCTGTTCATCTTGATCATCTTCATCAGATACCTTATGGATTTTCTTTCTCATGTGTCACATGACAAGGGCAACATGATCTTCACTAAATTTCACTCCCTTAGATGTTTGTCTTGCCTTTGTCTCATTAACATAGATATTCTTTGTTTCCTTTCTCACAGCATCGAAGACAATAGCATCTACAATATCCCAATCTGGAAGTATCAGTACTCCTTCCTTCCTTATTAGTGCCCTTCCATCCTCATGAGTTATCTTTTCAAACTTGGATATAATTTCCTGTTTGATCTTGTTATCAATCTCTTCCTTACTCCTTGTAGGTTGCTCATTTTGTTTTTGTTGGCATTTTTCTTTAAATTCATTTATATGGGTTCTCCATAAAAATTGTAAGAATGCCCTGGCCTTGACAAAATTGTCATCAAAAAGAAATTCATTGCTGGCCTATTGAGTCAAGTGGTCCAGTTCCTTTCCAACATATTCTACAATAGTTAGATCTAGTGAATCATGCTTTGGAACTTCAGGTACCCCTTCTTTTAGTTCTTGGGATGTGACAATTATTTGTCCAACATCTCCCATTTGTAGCAATTGTTCTGCTACTGCTTGCTCATAAATACATAGTGGAGATTGGGAAGGAGAATATACATTTTCCTATTGTTGTTTTCCTTCTATTCTTTTCCTTTTGGGGGATGGAAATGATTGAGTACTTGGGTCTAATGGCCTCTTCCCCTTTGGATCCAGGGTCTTCTTAGCTTGTGGAAAGACTGTACTATACCCTCTTCTTTGGTAAACCACATATTTCCCTGGGGACATTCCTGGTTGGAGCTATCCTACTCATCATTGCCTTTTCCCTTTGTGGATCTATTTGTAAAATATTGGCCCTTTTCTGATTCAGTGCCTGCATGATATCATCAAACATCTTCATTAAAGATTCTATCTTTTTGGCCCAAGGCTGAAAATCTTTTAATGGGTCATACAACTTGTCAAAATGTTGCACCAAATCCAGACTCTTTTTGTATGCCAGCCAATTTTCCTTTTTAATCTCTTGCTCTATCCTGTCAAACTCATTTCTAATTATGTCCTCAGGGAAATTGAATTGGTGATTCAACACCAGGCACTTTATTTTTTCTTTGAACATATCTTTGATGAAAGCTTTAGCGTCAGCACATCTTGAAACTATAGTACATAAATGGTAAGGGGCCATATATTTATCTAGGTATTTCCACCCTCCCTTTGTGATAATAAACTGATGGGCTGCTGTAATTGTAGGAAAAATAGTTCCTTTCCCTCTTCCTGTTAGAGCTTCCTCCTACAGACCCCCAATCTGTCTTATTATCTCTGCCAATCCCAATTTGACAGGTACTCTATAGTTTAATATATAAGGGATTCCCCTGAAACCGTAAACTCTAAAATTTTTTGGCACTGGGTAGAGAATGACATCTCCCCAATTATGCACTATTTTCAATTCAGGACTATATTCATTAGGTCTTAATAATTGTAAAAGTGTCAAAGGCATCTTGGGATCATCATTCAGCAACAATGCCCTAATCCTAGTAGCAAAACATCTATCAAAATTTATGTAACTTGCCTCCTTGTTGTCATGACATGTCTGCATTCCACAACTGTATGGGCATTTCCTCATCATCTTTGACTTTTGTCAACTCCATCTCTCTTTCAAAATAATCTACCCCTTTTGTATAGAAACATATGCATTAATACGGAATACCATGTGAAATGTCTGGTCACCTTGCTGTTTTGGATGCCTATCAATCCTTCGTGTATCAAATCTACAAGACATGGAGCAAAATAAAAATTATGGCCAAATGGGGGTGCAAAATTTGTACCATCATGAACATGTAGTGAATGGGTATTTCCTTCTCTTCGTCATCCCACAAGATATGACATAAAGCCCTGTATGTTCCTATGGCCTTTGGGGTGAAATAGTCTAACTTGAAAGGCTCCTTGGTTCTTGGGCCTACCATGATCAGATCTCCAATTTTGTTGAAATATTCCTTTAATGGTCCATTTCTTAGATAATCCTTTTGTGCTTCATACACTTCTGTGAATTCTTTGAAATCAATTTTATCCATTTGGGTATCCTCTTGACTCAACTTGAATACTTTCCTGATTTATTTTGTAGTTATGTTGACCATGATCTGTCCATTCTTATCCCTGACTACCCTGGATATCTTGTCATACTTGTCTTGTATTTGCATAAGCATATCAATATCCATAAAAACTCTAGGCACTACTAACTTTCCCACGTCAAATTGCCATATATTGCTATTAGGAGCAAAAGCATTTCTCTGGCCGGAAAGTAATCTGAAAAGAGCCAAACAAGTCATACCTATTTTAGCATCCCTAGCCCATTGTCCCAGATCGTACAAACCCTCACCAATTTTCAAACGTGGACTTTTAGGGACCAGTTCTTTGATTTTTTCGTATCATTTGTCGACCTAGTTAATTGCTGCAGTAAGTCATCACATACATTTATGTCCTGATAATTCACATGGCCCTTGAACTCCCTCCTAGGCTCCATCTTGAAATTATAATCTTTATATTCTAATGATTTAACAAATTTGACAGAATATAGTAACTGCAAGCCCTAATAATTCTTCAAATTTTGGAATTCAGACAAAACTTACACTAGAAATTTACCCGTTCTGCAAACAGCCTAGAAGTTGAAACACGATCATTGCAACTTTCTTTTGCTCCACAAATTCAACAATTATGATAATCAAGAGTTGAATGATTGAACACATAAAAATCCCATCACTCCTAAGCATTAAATTCTTTACCGTGGAAGCACACGTTCGCCATTACTTCACCTGAGTTCAAACTCTCGCGGCTAATGGTTTAGAACTGTTAAAATGACACCTTTGAATTATGACCGTCGATCCAGACATCTTTTCTTCGCATCGAATGACTCACAACAAATATTTTACAACATTCATCTTCGTGGACATGTGGCAGCATGTCACAATCCCTCAATGCTTAATCTTCAGTCACTTTCCATCATAGGCTTTGAGTGCACTGTTAGATCTTTCTGAAGATGCTAACCCTTTACCTTACTAAATACCGATAGAGGGTCCCAGCACTTAGGACATGCTTCATCACGGCGCGTTCCCTTAATGACTAAAGGTTGATCTCTATATCCTTCAGTATTTATGTCATTCGTCAGATCTTGGTTAACTTTTACTATCTTTAACAGATCTTTATGGCCCACAGCTTTGATCTCCTGAGACACGTGGCAAGGCATCACAATGCCTTAATGGTTAAAATAATCACATCTTTCATTGGAGGCTTTGCGCCAGCCGTCAGATATTCTTTAACCTGTGATACCTTTACCCAACTAGATTTATATTAACCACAGTCTACAACTTGCCTGGATGGACACGTGTCATAACGACACAATCCCTTAAAGATTATCCTTCGTTTATCTTATCATTGCGGGTTAACGCCAACCGTCAGATCTTCTCAGAGATGCTGTGTATTTATTGAATCTCTAATCACCCACCGAACCCACTAAATACCACGTGCCAGCATGGCACGTTCCCTCAATGACTATTGTATGTGCATCTTCATCATAAGCCTTTGCACCAACCATTGGATCATATCTAACATATACTAGATTTAACTTCATCTACTCATTCATGTTTGGGCCCACTGAGGATACGCGTCACAACGACATGATCCCTTGAAGTTAACTCACCCGCATCTTTGGGATAAAGGTAATGCGCGAGCCGTTGGATGTAAAAAGCATCTACGGATATCCTTTGATATGTATCTTTGATGTATCCGGTCCCGCCAAAGACACATGGCACAATGGTGTGTTGCCTTGAAGATTAAAATTTGATCACCTTCTCATCGCAGGAATGGGTGAGCCGTTGGATGAAAAGACATTAGCTCGACGGATAACATTTTAATAAACTCTTGCAGACTTTGAACTTAGGAAATAAATAAAGATCACGGTGTTAGGACACTCACAACTTAATGAAAGTGAACATATTTTTAAAAGGACACATGCAAGACATGACTTAAGTGGCAAAAAGTAACATGAAATTAGAAACCAGTCTGACACAAGGTTTTAAGACCAAATTTCACACTTAGAAATATGACAAGGGTTTCAAAAATTATACAAGACTCTATTTCAGATACAAACCATAGACCCATTTCTTTGGAAAAAAAATTTTTAACCAGACCTAACAAGGTACACACAAGATTCATATGCAACACTCATTTGTGAACATCGATATGCTAATTTTTATGATTGAAATGTTGTTATTTCTTTGTCTCAGATTAATATTTTTACACAAGTAACAGAACTACTCACTCAACATACGCAGTCAACACACTCATAATTCATAATCACCAAACTCATATCCTTCAAAAAATGCACACAAGGGTCTCTAGTGATGCACTTACAATCTTCAAGAGTCGCACTCAATGCTATAGGTCACCGCATTCAACTTCTTATAGAGTCACACTTACTGCATTCAAACGTCACATCTAACTGTCTAAAAATTATCTTCTATCTTAAAATTATGTTTCTCTGTTGTAAAAAGACGCATTTTAGTTGTTAAAAAGATGCAAATGCAAACATGAAAATATGCAGTCAATTGGTTAAACATAAAAAAGTCAAGATCCAAGAAAACGTTGAACAATGAAAAACGAGAGAGGGAAATCAAGCAAAATAAAGGACCAGCTCGTAGACTATGAATGAAAGAATTAGAATCATAAAGTAGATGTGAAGGTCTTTTCAATGCTTACTTGGACAAGGTAATTAGAATCACTCAAAAAAAATATTATTGTTCAACTAAGACTAGTTTACATGTGGATTACCAAAATTGATTGCTAGATTCTTAGGTTTTTTGTACTAACCTTTGTTTTTAAGCTTGTGAGTTGGAAACAATATTAATTGTTAATCTTAAATCAATCCATTTTCCTTTTAGTGCACCTAAAATGAACAGTGTATGAGAAAACATCACAAACTCATCTTTCGATTTGGTACTTAAAATTGACTTGGGGTTAAGAATTGAATAAGGAAAAATACATTTGAGATTGGTGCATTAAAATTGGACAAAGAAAATCTCATCTGGTTTGGTGCTTCAAAATAAACCCATGTTCTTGTATGGATGATTGTTATATTATCCAACATTTTATTTTTAGTGCTTAATTTGATTAACTATGTGTTTTGGGTATTTTGTGCACTTGTATATTCTATTAGTGTAAAACCCTTTTTGTTTTTTAGAGAGGCATGTCTATAGGTGCGTTTAAACCTCCAAAAGGATGACCTCATATCGGTAAATCCGTTCCAATACATATATAAAAATTATATGGGGAAAACCCCTGAATTTCTTATATCTAACAAAGCTCGGGCGAGGTGTGTGGATGATAGCTCAGATTGAGCATACGTGCCTAAGGAGCTGACACAGTCCACTAGAGACTTTAGTATCTCACACAAGTACAAATTGATTGGGGATAATCCTTGGAATCTTACTAAAACACTTTTAATTAGAGACCACCTAGTTCACCCCTGAACTTCAACCTATTTCAATGCAAGGGAGGGAAGAATCTCCCCCACTAGATCCTCTTCATATGTGTCCCACGATATTATTTTATTTGAAGAGCAATCTTCTTTGACACATCAAAAGGTACCTAACAAAAGGCAAAAACATGAGTGCATTCAAAAGGACTTACGTCCTAGAGTGTGACAAATTGCGTGAGTTTATGGACTACTAAGAAATGGGCCTAACATATTTTTATGAAGCTAATTAACCTTAGATTAGACTGACTGTTTCTATTTTTCATTGTGTTAGACCTTGTGGAAACTTGCAACTTGAAATATTTGTTGAACATATACAGATCATTTTATTTTGAGTTAGTCTTGCACCTACTGAATGTGTGATTATTGTGTTTGAACATCTTTATAAATTTCCTTTGGTGTTCCCACAATACTGTGTCCCACGATTTGGCCAACTTTGACACTGAGACTAACATTCTGAAAAAAAATCTTCACTTTTGGAAACATATTGTTGCAAAACCATTAAGAATTTTAAGATGATATAAACTAGTGACTTTTATCATTTGGTTTCTAGTTTCTAAATATGTATTTTAAAAAAAAATTGGAATTGATTTGTATCCATTTTATCTTCTCCTTAGAAAAGTGGTTTGTATGAAAAATAAGCATTTTTAAAGAGTGGCGGTCACTTGGATCGGCATAAATTTTATTTAAAAAATGATAACGACCTAATTATTTTGAGGTTAGGTTGGTAACACCAATACCTAGAGGATCCAATTGGTTTCATTCAGTTTGTTTCAAAATTTTATAGTTTATTGTGTTATGAAGTGACATTAATTGTAATTTTGACATAGGTTCCTTTCGATCGCTCTAACTCGATCTGTATATATCAAAATTCATTTTTTTATTTTTTGATAGAAAGGTAACATAAATACTGATTTCCTACATATTTTTCATAATTTTTTCCCGTAATTTATTATTTTTCCCGAAGCATCAAAGAGAGAGGTTGCTAAATGTCCAAACAACCTATGTTTAATTAAACTAAAAATAGATAGTCACAATGAACTTAATATATATTAAAATTATAGTCATTGGAAATCTTGTTTTGAGTTGCATGATCTTCCATTTGGGTTTCAAAATATTGTTTTATTTGGTCCTTGATTGAGACCTTCAAAGGGCAAAATTCAACAGAATTGTTTTGGCTTTGGAGAGGAAGGCCAAATTCAGGGGGTTCACTAGAACACCCCTTCTAGCGAACCCCCATGGAAAATTTGTTAAAATTTCTTTTGTTTTGTTGATTTAAAAGGTTCGCTCAAATTGCTTCAAGTTCAAGAGAACCCCCCATTTCATCTAGTTTGCGTGAAGGGGTTTTTTTCCCTTCACATGAACACCCCCATTCGCTCGAAGGGGTTGAAAATAAAAAAATATCATCCTCGTGATTTTTCTTCGTGCCTGGAAGTGGGGCACAACTTTGTGGGATCACCCCTAAATAGTGTCCTACATAGAGAAAATAGAATCAACACAGGTCCTAAATGTTCCACTTGTCTTCTATCTTGAAATTATGTGATCGGCATACCCTTGCATATTAGAGGTTCATATCTTGCATTTTAGTATGATTCTCACATTTAGAGTTTAGAACCTTACTTAGTCATTTACCTTTTGCATAGTCATCAATTTAGTGTCAAAAATCTAAAAAATACCAAAAACATAGCTTGCATATCCTACGGTTAAGTGTTCCACTTTTTAGAGTGATTTTTCAAGTTAGAGGATACATCCTTTTAGGACATTATAGTAGTGGTCTTGCATTTTATCTTGACTTTGTTGAAACTTTGGTTACCGTCTTTATCTACTTGCCTTGTCTTAGGCACTTGTCATTCTTGTCAATATTTTTCTTATCCATAGACATCATTGTTAGAATTTGCACTTTGTGTCCCACCTTTTGAAGTCAAGATAGTCCTCATTATCATTCAAGTCTTTCTTTAGAGGGTTAGCCTTCAAAATTTCTAGAATCTCTCTTAGGGTATAGTACTTACACCTTAGGAATCATCCTAGTCAATCATTCATAGTTTGTATTAGCATCCTAAAATCCAAAAACATTAGGGTCTTAATCTAGTTTCCTTAAGTCATCTTGCATATACCTTGTAGATTTGCATTTTTGCACGTCATTAATACGATCCATGAAAGGTAAAGGAAAAATGGACCAAAATAAGGACTCAAATGATATTCCTACCAATTACATTGACTTCACTACCCCAAGGACCTTGACACTAGATTTCAAAAACCCCAAAACCATGCAAATTCACAAGAAAAAATGAGTTGACATTCCATAATGACCTCCCATACATGCACTAGAAGATGAGTTCTCACTTGAAAACATTAGGGATAGATGTACAAGGGAAGAGGTTGGTGATGCCTTATGAGACCTGGGGTAATGACTGTCATAGTACCCATATTGGAAATTAGCCCAAATTTATACTTTCAATTACTTGCATAGAATGGTGCTAAATTACCCGTTGGATTTGACACATACACATGCCATCATCTTGGGTTGATACAACTATACCCTCACGACTCAGTTTAGTCCTACCATATAGAAGCACCACCAAAGTGAAACCCAAGTTACCATATCTTCCACCACACTTGGGATCCAGTGCCATAATCCTTTGTTTTCCAACTTTCCACTCACATCTAGTGCGCCTATCACAAAAACAATACCTTTTATATTTCCTTTGACTCATCCAATGGGTACTTTTCAAACAATGGAAGAAATTTCTTCCAATATGGCTTCCTAAGGTCAAAACCCTAGTAGTATTCAACTAGGATTCCTTCCCAATCAAGGACCACTCTTATTGGGGGTACTTCAAAAGCAACCTCCTAGTGGTCTTCAACTAGGTGTTCCTTCCAATCCAAGACCCCCCCCCCAAAACTAATCAAGGGGCACCTCAACAACAACCTCTAATCAAACCTAATTATTTGAGGATTCTTTCTACCTTTTTAGGACAATGTGGAGAAACTAGGTCCAATACTTTCCATCCTATGAAACCACCCTAGTATGTTCCATCACTATCATATGTGCCTCCAACACATACAAATATGGGGTACAGACCCCCCTAAAATTAGGCACTGTCCTACAACAGTGGGATCATATTTATCAATCCTGATGTAGTGTCATCCACACTCAAGCCCATTGAAACCCTTTCTCAATAGCTCCTAACCCTCCAACAATAGGTCATAAATCTATAAACAAGTGCTCCTAAAAGTTCTTACACATCAACTAACCTTAGTTCTTATCCATTTGATAGGACATTATATATGGCACTTTTTCCACACAACTTTGAGATGGCTAAATTTTATAGGTACAAGGAAAAGGGTTATCCCCAAAACCACATACAATAATTTTTCACGGCCAGCATAGAAGTGGCATATGACGACACCTACCTTATGATAATTTTTCCACATAGTCTTTGTGGGTGAGCCATGGATTGGTTTTCCATAATTCCTCCTAGGATACAACCATGAGATGAACTAGCTGAAAAGTTGATGCAGGAGAATCCTAGGATTCTTGGCAATCCTATATCACACAAAAATATATTTTCTTTAGAGAGTACTTGGTATGTTTTGATCTTTGTTGGTGAAGTGTGGCTCGGTCGATGGAGTGTTGTTCCTCGGCTACTGTGTTGGTCAAGGGGCTCAGTCACTGAAGAAATTGGAAACTCTAGTGCTCGATAGAACCTACTCAGTGATACTTGTAGTGCTCGGTCATTGTGTTTACTTGGCATGTGCTAGTTGCTGGCACTCGGTTGTGTTGATGACACTTGACAGTTTGGCTTGTCAAACTATGTTCTTGCAGATCTAGGAGGCCAACTTGGTGTATTTAATATGTGTAATGTGGCATTTAATTTGGATCTTTCATTGGGGATTGTGGGGACCTAAATCTAGGTCATTGGTATCTCCTATGTTTGTTTTGTGGCTGACCTATTGGTTGCCTCTTGTATTGAAGTTGTGTTATGTTCTTAGCTTAGGGTATCGATTACATCGTAGGATAGGATGAAATGAGATCAGATTTGATGATATAAGTATTGGATCTGAGTTGTATGTTTGGGCATAAGGTAAATGACTTGATTCTTACAGAAGATCTGTGCTAGATATTGGATTCATATATTTGTATTTGGCCGTAATGGAGAAGGCCTTACAGCCCGACATGCTACAATAAATTGAATGTTGAATCCTGTCTCTATTATTTTTGTGTTCCACTATGTTGTTGTTTGGCCACAATCAGGGTTTGGACTATCCATTCTTGGATCCTCCATCCTTGAATGCGTAAGGTGGTATCAAAGCTTGAAGTTCCTGAGTGTGTGGACAGATTACTGAAGGTGAGGCAGTTTGCACCATTACCTTGGGTTGGAAATTTGGTGATTTGTTGTAGAGGGTTTGCAAAGATCTTGAAGATGTCTCTGAGGAAGAACCACAAGATTACAGAAGAAGAAGCTAAGGTGGAGCTTAGTCTTGAAGATGTCCAAGCTTTGCAGAAGCAGGTGCGAGATCTGCAAGAGGAGTTGCAAAGAAAGAATGCATCTAAAGAACATCAAAATAATTGTGAAGAGTCTAAAGAAGAAGACCATTTTGAAGAAGTTGTCAAAGATGTCATAGATCCAGATGAGGCTAGATTTTTGAGAGTTGTATCTAAAATTGGGAAAAGACCTAAGATCAAAGTTTCTACATTTGTTGGAAGCCTTAGGCTAGAAGAGTTGATTGATTAGATTAATGAGATGAATGAATAATTTGAGTATGAAGAAGTAGAATATCCTAATAGAGTTCAATTTGCAAAGACAAAGCTAAAAGGTCATGCAAACATATGGTGGAGAGAAGTTCAATTGGAAAGAAGTCAAAGAGGTAAAGAGAAGATCATCAGATGGAACTGAATGGTTGAGAAGTTGAAGAAGCAATTCATTCTGGTGGATTATGAATTGGAGATGTTTAAGAAGATGCAAGGTTTGAGGTAGGCAAGCAATTCAGTGCAAGAGTATAACGAGGAGTTTTACAGAATCTTGATTAGGAATGGTCATTCAGAAGCTGATAAAGAAAAGGTTGCTAGGTATATCTATGACTTGAGACCTAGTATACAAGAAGAGTTACTTAATCTTAGGATGACAACAATAGGAGATGCTTATCAGATGGCATTGAATATTGAATAAAATTTGAATAAGATGTTTAATGAAAGACAAAATAATAGAAACCGAGGTGGTAATACTGGTGAAACAACTGTTGGAAGTAATATGGTAGAGAATCCTAAATAGACTGATTAAGGATCTGGCAGTGGTCAAACCACTAGGAACTACAATGATGGACAAATTGGAAGATGGAGAAATGAGTTCATGGATACTTGTTTTCAGTGTGGTGAGAAGGGTCATAGGTATTTTCAATGTCCTCAAAGAAGAGTTGCACTAACTACCGAGGAAGACATGGTGAATGTTGTAGAAGAAGGTGAAGTTATTATCGCTAGGAGGTTGGCTGCTTGTGTTAGTGAACCAGTGTAGAGAAGAAATTTGTTCAGAACCAAATGTAAGTGCAAGGACAAGGTATGTAATGTATTAATTGATGGTGGTAGTTATGATAATTTTGTTTCAGAAGAGATGGTTAGTAAGTTGAATTTGGAAAGGAGCAAACATTCTAATCCTTGTCAGATTAGTTGGATACGAGATGTTTCTAAGGCTAGGATTAAGGAGAAATGCCTTGTTAATTTTAAGATTGGATCTTATTATGATGAGATATTGTGTGATGTGGTACCTATGGATGCTTGTCATCTATTTCTTGGTATACCTTGGCAATATGGCATACATGTTATGTTTGTGATCATGCTAACACCTGTGTCGTAAGACAAGGTGGATCCAAGCATAAACCAGTACCTTTGCAGGAAGTAGGGGCTAAGGGATATGGAGTTATCAAATGTTATCTGAGTGACAGTGACAAACATGAGGAGCAGAGATTTGATGAACCTATTCCTATGGGTGAAAGGAAGGAGAGTTTGAAGGGAAAAGAGAATGACATCTCTGAGGAACTTGCAGAGATTAAGAGGCAGATGACATTTCTGACAAAGGTAGTGCAGAAGATGATGACACTAGTGACACAGAGAGATGCAGATGATATCGAGTTGATTAATTAGCCTGGTGAGGATGTGATTCACCAAAATACTAATGGTATCAACAGTGTAGAGGATGTTCAGAGTCGGTTGTTGTCTATTGCAAACATGAGAGATGAGAAAAGTGCAGGGCAAAAGAACTTGCCGAATGGGATAGTGGACAGAGTGAAGACAACATGGAATGAAGGATAATAGGAGATATGGGTTAAGAACATATATGGCATGCCTATTTTTATTCCCTTAAGATGTTCATGATTTGCTTTATGGGAACATCTTCTTTTACTTGGGGTGTCTGATGCAGGAGCATCCTACGATTCTTAGCAATCCTACATTACATAAAAACATATTTACTTTAGAGAGTACTTAGTGTGTTTTTATCTTTGTTGGTGAAGTGTGGCTTGGTCGAGTGTTGTTGCTGGACTATCATGTTGGCCGAGGGGCTCAGTCGCTAAAGAACTTGGAAACTCTGGTGCTCGGCAAAACCTGCTCGGTGATGCCTGCGGTGCTCGGTCATCATGTTTGCTTGGCATGTGTTGGTTGATGGCACTCGACTGTGTTGCTGACACTCGACAGTTTGTCTTTCCGACCTATGTTCTTGCAGATATGGGAGGCCAAATTGGTGAATTTAATTTGTGTAGAGTGGCATTTAATTTGGATCTTTCATTGGGGATTGTGGGGACCTAAATCTGGGTCGTTGGTATCTCCTATGTTTGTTTTGTGGACGACCTATTAGTTGCCTCTTGTATTTAAGTTGTGTTATGTTCTTATCTTAGGGCATCAGATTGTAGGTAGAGGAGACCATATTTGAGGATTCTAGTATTGGATCTGAGTTGTATGTTTGGACAGAAGGTAAATGTCCTAATGCCATTTACCAAGATCGAATTATTAGATCTTGAATTTATATATTTGTATTTGGTCGTAACCAGAAAGGCCTTAGAAATTGGCATGTTGCAATAAATTGAATGTTGATTCCTATCTCTCTTATTGTTGTGTTCCACTGTCTTGTTGTTGTTGGCTGCAATCAGGGTTTGGATTGTCCATTCTTGGATCCTCCATCTTTGGCTACATCAAAAGTTCATATCATACTATTCACACAACATTGTCATAGAAATAACATTAATGGATCTCTGCACTACAAAGCATAAGAAAGAGGAGACATTTGCCTCATTTCTATAATGTTGGAGGAATGTTGCCTCTAAGGAATCTATCCACATACCCATGAAAGAAAAGATTCATATGTTCATTAAAAACTGTCAACTAGACATGATGTGTGAATTAAACTCGTAGCGCATAGAGTCCTTCGAAGAACTAGCCAAGCAAGGGATAAAGGCATAAGGATTCATCAACTTAAAGGGAGTCATCAAGAAAGAGTTCAATAATTTGACACCATACAAAAAATTCCAAATATTGGTCCAAGAACAAGAATGTGTCAAATGATGGTGTTGTTTACACTAAGGTAGCCCAACCAATCATGCACATACAAGCACCAATAAATGTCTAGCAAACCCAACCGTTACAAAATGTCCAAAATGTTAACAACGCTACTCCTAGGGAGAATAAATTGACAATCCAATCATTCAAACAAGCCTTTCAACAAATATTTGCAAGAAGGAACCCCCCTCTGCGCCAAGACTTTATGCCTCTTGCAGAACCTCTTGAGAATATTTTAAAGAAATTGATAAAATCTCATTCAATCACCCTACCTGAGATAACATATAGCGAGGCTCCCAGTAAACTAGCATGATGGAATGAAAATAATTTATGTGATTATCATAGAACTAAAGGATACAAAATGACCAGTTGTTAACTAAAAACATTGTCCAAGATTTCATTGAGCACGGTGAAATTGAAGTTGTCACCAATTTTAGCACCACCAATCAAGACCATAAGATCTTCTCAAAGCCACTAATGGATCATGGGAAAGGTAAGGCCTCCACATATGGACACTATAATAAGGAAAAAATAACCTATACCAAATCACATCCCAACGTAACTATAAAAACCATCACTATCTGAGGTCCAGACACCAACTATGTTGTTACCACCCGTCGCTCCAAAATTACAGTACAAGGGACCTCATCAAAAACTATTGTACCAAATAAATTGTCCATTTTTCCATCAAGTCAATATAACTTGCTAGACCATCTAAAGAAGACCATGATACAAATCTCCATCTGCGAATTGCTTTGCATTTCGCCAAACCACAAGGAAATATTAGAAACAGCCCTACAACAGTAGTTTGTCCCAAAAGACATAGAAGTTGATGAGTTTCAAGCCATGGTGGGATATATGTCCATGCCACATCACATTGCCTTGACTAAGAAATATCTTCTAGCACATAAACATCCCATAATGATCCTTTACATTTAGAAGTCTTTGTCCACCTCCACAAAATCAGATAAGTCTTGATAGATGGAGGAGATGGTCTAAATATATGCACACTAAAATTGGTACAAGTACTGGCTACTCTGAGTTGTGTATATGTAACCAAAAATATCATAATAAGAGCTTATGATGATGAGGATCATCCTTTAAAGGGTGTGATAAGCCTCCCAATCTGACTGGCCATTACCACAAGATACTACATTCTAAGTACTGGACCTAGAGCTAGGTTATAACATGCTTCTAGGGAGATTATGGATCCATTCCATGAAATTCGTATTAGCTACTTATCATAGGTGCCTTAAATTTCCTCACGATGGAGTTAAAATCACCATGCTTAGTGATAGATATCCTTTTCTTTACTCCACAAATCTTAGAGGAGATATTTCCAATTAGGTACCCAATAATCAAGAGGCATTTATTGTTTCTTCATCTCAAAACATATATCCTAAAAGACTTTCTAAATCAACTACAGAACCCACATCAAAAATCAAGATAAAAATTCAAGAGAAAGGATGCCGAGAATACACCTATGCAGACTCCTTTTGTGTAGGCAAGTTACCAATCTCACCCTATTCTTATGGAGAACCTAGGAAACCTATTCAGAGGAAGCAACAACTGACAATTGTATATCCACCAATGGTTTTCATAAAATGGGGTGGCATACATGAATATATCATTGAGGACAACTTATCTTCTTGGTTGTATACAGATGAAGAACCCCTGGAGATCAAAATTCTAGTACATGAATATGAACATGGGTACACCATTATCCATAAATAAGTGTATAATGGACACTCTAGCATGGGAAAGAATGAAGAAGAAATTATAGAACCAATTATACCTATCCAAAACCCAATTTTTGGTGGTTTAGGTTACAAATCACCTATAGAAGGTATCTCAAATATATTCTTGCCTACATATAATAATGCTTTTGTTTATAAAAAAGTTGAGACATTTGAAGAATTCTATTTAGACACAGACTCGAATGACTATGAGTGGAATTTCCCACATACCACCAGTACCCTACATCTTAACATTGTTATTTCCCAACTATCTTTACAAGATAGACCCACAGATCATCCAGCTTGGATTGACGAATTTTGGAACCAATCTGAACCTTCATCCTCATCTTCATCAAATACCTACAAATCATTGATTGATTCATATATCAATACATTGATTGAACTCCCAATTTCCTCCTGTAACACCCCAAAATTGGCACTTTATAATCCTAATCAATTTTAGTGCATTCCTTCAATTTTCTCATCATCGAAGTCCTATTATACTAGGCAAATTCTCCTCCTAATTGACTTTAATTGACTGACTCTCAAATGCAGAAAACACAAATTTGCATAAATCTGACATTATATTTAATTCCTAAATTATCAAGGTTTATTAGCTAAAAATCCCTATGATTAATTAATTTAATTCTAAAGTCATAAGTGCTTTTAAATTAATTTAATTCCACCCCCTTTAGCTAATATACATAAAAATGAATTGAATAGTTATTTAATTGATTGATAGATTATACTCAAAAAGAATTCCATAATTCTATATGAAAGGTCACTCATGTGGCAATAATCCAACCTTTTAATTAAATAATTCATGCTTTTTTGTTTCAATCTCAATTCCTGAAAATGAAGAGGCATCTGTTTCTTTTCAAGAAACTCTTCACCCTCCTTCCATGGTTTTCTATATATTAGACCTCTTTTTCTTCATTTGAGAGGATGATTTTTCAGAGCATCAAATCTATAGTGAAATTCGCATTGATTATTTCATGCTTTTGAGCTTAAATTGCATAATTAGATTAATTTCAATATTGGATTAGTAAAGATATGTTGATTTTATTTGCAATTCATTTACATATCTAACATATCAATGTTTTCTTTCAAGCTCTCTAGTTTAAATGCAATTTCATTTCTAGATTAAGAGCATTTGATTTCTAGATTAAGAGCATTTCAAGCTTTCTAGATTAAGAGCACTTGATTTCATAGATTAATTGCAATTTCAATTCTAGACTAGTTGCAATTATTTTAATAGATTAATTTCATTCTATTTCATAGATTAATGGCAAATTCATCTTCTCTCATGCTTTATAAATCCTCCATGTTAGCAATGGTCAGGTTGTTGGCTCTCGTTCTGAGAGTAAATTCAACATCCACAACTAATTAGGAGGCAACAAGTCACTTCAATCGAATTTGCAGGATGAACAATTCATGTTTGTCTTTGTGAATTGAATGATTGAGTAAGGACTATGATGAGTTTGTGCCTGATTTAAGAGGTCGCATTCAAGCACACACATTTTGGCGCCCACAGTGCAACAGAAAAAATGATTTCTGACCTCATTTTTGAACTTTTTGACAGTGATTTGGGAACTATGTCGTACATCTGTACAACACTGGTATGGAGTCTCATGTGAGGTTTCAAGTCGATCCACGTGAATTTTTGCTCTCTGTAGCAATCTGTTGCATGAAGAAACATAAGCTCGCGTGCCTCAAAGTACTTTCTCACGTGCAACGAAGTACTTCCTCGTGCAAAATTTAGCAGACAGACATTTAATTTCCAGAATTTGTAACTTGCTGCTTTTCTTTTCTGACATCTGCTCTCTACTGTGATTTTTCTATTTTTGATTTCTTCTGCAACATAATAGTGGTTTGCAGGTTTGCTTGTCACAGATCAAAAAAAACTTTCTAACAGTTTGCTTGCAGGACGATTGTCAAAGGCATAATCAAAATGTCATGTTTGTTTACTATTTTTCATTCACATAGTTTAAATAGGGCTTTGTTAAAATTTCGTAAGGATCCTGATAGCAAAGTAGGAGAATAGGCTCTTCATTACATGGAAGTGATGCCCATGGATGAAACTGAGACCTAGATGTTGCTAGCATGATGGATACTTGGGGAAGCAAAGCAATATAGTGAATCTTTAGCACTTCTACTTGTTAGGGGATTATGCTCTTCTCTCTTTGAGAGAATCAAAAACCCAAAGGCTTGTGGATTTGGTGGAGTGAAACTATCTCAGTGATGAATATGCTTGATGTGTTTGGGTGAGGTGAAAAGGTAGAGAAGTATGCTCTTCTCTCTTTGAGAGAATCAGAAAATCAAACCCTTGAATCTGAACCAAGTTGTGTCACCTTTAGAGGGCCTTCCGAAATTTGAACCTCCAGGAATGACCCAAGTGAGTACACACCTATCGTCGATGATTCCACCTCACTCTAATAAAGTTTACTTTGTTGAGTCCAAAGACTCCAAAGCCATGGTAACTTCTTTCTCATGATTTTGACTATCATCGTGAGAAAGCCTTGTTTGTTGTACTGAGCGGCGCCACTCCCAGCCTTGCTTGCAAGGATGTATGACTTACAAGTGTTGGTGTGCCTACGAGGCCCCAGATTTGTATCAGAGGCACCGAAGGTTATTATGAACGGAAGCCACTAAACACTCTCTTAGTTAGATGCCTAATCGGTTCACCTCCGAAAGGAGACATAATCTGTGTGCAGGGAGAGGGAAGAATCTCTCCCCTAGATTATCAACATAGGTATGCACCTGGATGCTTGAAGTGGTATATGACACTGGCCCTTGTTTTAAGGGTAACCTTCAAACATATATACTTAGTCCTTGGAAAAACCAAAAACACGGGCGCTCTTTCGAGGGTGACACTGTTGTGTGAGGTGCACGCATATGCATAAGACAAAGGGGCACAAATTTTGTCTTCTCAATCAATTTTCTTTGTAGGGATAACTGAGTGTTTGTTCTTGAGTCTTAAACTATCCAAATTATCATCAAACAAAGACTCCCATTATTCTGCCAAGTTGCTTTGTCCTTGGTAGAACTGTTTACGACTACTGCTTGTGTCACCACTGCTTGATTGAAACTTTGTGTTTGTAAATGAGTGCTTGTCACCTTGAAATAGAGATTGCTGATTTGTATCATCATAAAACTATCATAAACCTTGAAATCTTGTTAGAGAACAGTTTTCGTTGTGTCTCAAAATCTATTTTTACCTCAAAAATTAAGTTTGTCTATCAAAATTTGGTCTTTTCTCGCGTGAACTTTCAAAAACCTAGCACTTTCTCACGCGATCTGGCATTGTCTCACGCAAAGTTGAGCACTTTATTGCATAATGAGGCATTTCCTTGCGTGAATCTGTAGCCTGGCGTTCAAAATAGCTGGTGAATTTTCTACCTGATCTAACTTTTGTCTAGGGTTTGATTGCTTGTTTTCCTATTGTCTACAGTCTGAAACTGGTTGTCTCGAGTTGCAAACCGACTGATTCTTACAAGCAAGCGCATAAAGACAATTTTATGATGTCTAAAAGCAAAGACAAGATTCTTAGGGAAACTTTATGGAAACAACTTCGAACTTTGGAATCTGAACTCCAACGATTAAAGGGGGAAAAGGATAAATCTTGGTATGATAACCCCAACTTTGATCAAGAACAATTTGATGAAAATCCCAATTTTGATCCATATCAGTTTTATGATAATCCCAACTTTGATCCAGAAGAGGAAGCCATGACAACATCAGATGAGATCCTTTTCTATCCGCAAAAGAAGGATATCGCAAGTCAAGAAGTGTCTAATTATTCTTTAGAAGAATCTTTACTCCTTTGGAACAGTCTTATGAATCAACATTGGAAGAACTTCTTGAGAATGACCTCATCACATTGCCTAAAATCACGTTACTTGGATCCACATTTTTCAGTAACTACTGTGGATATCATCAACACAATAAGCATGAAACTTCATCTTGCATGGAGTTGAAACATAAAATCCAAGATCTCATAGATGATGGCATAATCGAAGTGGAAAATCCTAATGAATCACCTAATGAAGATACTAATCTCAAGCATGATCAATATCAGGAACCTATGTCTAGCAATAGTTCCCATCTCACATGTACTTCTTCCACCATTCCTCCATCTCCTAAAGATTCATCCTCTTTGTCAAAAATTGAACCTAATGATGACTATGTCTACCCTCAAGGACTACCTCTAAAAGAGATCCAAGCTAACTCGCATACGACTGCAAGTCCTTCTCAGGCTTCCAAGATCATAGAACCCAAGCTTCCATGTGCTTCAACGCCTATCATGCCTATTCCCAATGACTGTTTGTCAGCATGTCAAGAATCCCATATGTAGATCAAAACTCCTACCTCATCCTTAGAAGTGGCTTCATGTCAAGAGGAGAATCCACAATGCGAGAAAACAAATATCAATTATGATCAAGATCAAGACACCCTCCATTTTAATCCAATGGTTAACCAGTGTCGCATATCTCAATAATCCCATGGTAATTTTATCATCCCCTTCCATCGCTTCTAAGAACATCCTCCATCTCCCAAGCGAGATCAAGATATCCTTTCTACCATCTCTAATGAACCTATTGAAACTCAAGAGAAAGGTACCCCTTGTACACCATCTAAAGATCCTTGTCAAGATTAGAACATCCCTTCATCTCCTTGTCATTCTCTTCCATATCCACCTTAATAAAACATTGTTCCTCCAAATCCCTTGCAGAAAAATAAATCCCCAAAAGCTTCAGCTGCTCCTATCAAAGCTACTCATACACCTATTGAAATAAAGGTGAATTTAAAAGAGAAGAGACTTGGTCATGCAGCTCACTCTAAAGATGTTGATATCCCCTCCACACTTTATATCCCTCCATTCAAACGTAAGCACCAATCTTCTCCACCCTCTAAATATATCCTTGGTCCTTATATCCCAAAGCTTAGACCGTCAAACCTTCCATCTATATTGGGTCCTTATGTCCCCCCATCTATCATGCCTATCAATACCAGCTTATCTCCCACTTACCCTATCTCCTATCAAGATCAACAAAGACATACATCCTTGAACTCTCCCTATCAACCAATCCATATGAACCAGACATATCATCCCTATTCATCCACAATCCCTAAGTCTTTTGGAAGCAATTTGGATGTGCAACAAAGAAATCATAAATACAAGAAGCCACGTACATATGAAGATCACTATGTCCAATCTAATCGACATGTGAATACAAAGAAGAATGAAATATTCAAGAGACCACAAAGTTCCACTGAGCAAAGGACCCAATCAAAGAAAATATGGGCTCCTAAATCCATTATGAATGAATTGCATTCTAAATCATCTGATGCAAATAGAAAATCAAATGCTATATGGGTTCCCAAGTCTCTTCTCAAGGACTTGGATACAAAAAGAAAAGCAAAAGTTATGTGGATTCCCAAGTCTCTCTTAAAAGACTTACACCAAAAGGAACAATCAGAGTTGGCATCCAAGCTTCCAAAGTCTTCCACTTCATCTCCATCTAAACATCTCCCATCTTCTGACTCCATCTTGGGTCCTCGCATACCAAGATCCATATCCACTCATCCATCAATGTCTCAAGCTATTCCATCCACTTTTCCTCCTTTCGTCCACTACCCTTCAAGGGGTGTGTCAATGTTGATCTTGTCACCTACTATCCTTCCATATTGGGTCCTTACATTCCTTCTTTTTCTCTCATCCAATCCATTGCATAAAACCTTGGCCTCCATCTTCCTTATCCTCCATTTCATCACCCTATCAACATATTTGAGCATACTTTTAGTGGCTTTGGCCTATTATAGCATAAATTTCAGAGGAGCACTATCTAAAGAGCACGAAGCTTAAGTTCCTACATAAATTCAAAAAAAAAAAAAGAAAAAAAAAAAAAAAAAAAAAAAAAAAATGCCNAAAAAAAAAAAAAAAAAAAAAAAAAAAAAAAAAAAGTGCCTTGGTGAAAACCTATCAAATAGGTGCCTTAGTAGCAAAATTAAAGAGAAATCAATTCGTTCTATGGTGAAAACCACTTCTTATGGCGCCTTGGATAAGTACCATGATGAAAACCTGGCAAACAGGCATCATGCGTAATTCCTCCTACTTGCACTCTTCACTTGGGGGCAAGTTCCTTCCATCATATCCCATCATATCTTACATCCAGCTAGCTCATGAACATCCATGTTCCTTCTACTGATCTTGACAAGGTTGAGCCTATCCACGAGCATCATGTATCCTGACATTCATGATCCCTTCCATCAGCCTATTCACTTTTGCATGCTACCCTATTGTGATCTTGCTTATCCCAAGCCTATCCTTCCTGTCTCTGAGAAATCCTATCATAATCCAAAACATTCACTTATACCTCCATCATCCCTTATCCTAATTACACTTTCATAGCTATGTCCTATCCAAAGTTGACCCCTTGGTCTTGATCAAAATTGAAAAACTGTTTCTCCAAAGTCTCTTGACATGTCCACTCTTTCGGACCACGTGCTTTCATGACATCAGGTCATTATCCTATATGCTCTCCAGCACTACTCCATGAGCCTACATTGCTATATTATTATTTTTCCCCTAGCTTGGGTAAGCTTGCAGAGAGTGTCCTTGAGGGTCGCATTCACCCTCTTCATCTATCATTGGCTATCCATCTCATACATTAGCTTTCTAATCCATCTGCAATGTCCTACACCTTGCTAGGCATTGGGGGCACACCAATGTGGTCTTGCTTGAGATCAAGTAATCTTTAAAAACCTAAAAATTGCAAAATCTCTAAAAAAATCTAAAAAATTGTAAAATCTAAAAAATTCTAAAAATTTCCTGCTTTTCTGCTTTAGTTTGCTTTCCTGCTTTAGTGTGCTCATGTATTTGCTTTCAGTCATCTTCAAGATTTTTCTCGACCTCATATGGATTGAAACTGGTCACACTTGAGGTCATGTTCCTGGTGTAGGGGGCATTATCTTATCCTTTTGGAGTCTTTCTCCTTTTGCATCGGTCACCAGTGGATCTCACTGCGTCTGCCTGCTGATGCTTCGATCTCGTCATCGATCTTTATGCTTGAGAATCTCTTGCGACAGTCACCAGTGGTTCTCACTGAGTCTGCCTATTGTCGCTACATTGCTGAGAATTCTCACATCATTTTGCTATTTTTTTGTTCGGCTTCGATCCATTCATTACTTGGGGGCATGGATCCCCATTTCGATCGCTCTTCGGTTTACACTTGAGTCAGTAATCTTATCAAAAGACAACTTTTTACTGGCACAAACTGGTGTTTCTCAACACCTTAATCAAATAGTGTTTTTAGACACTCTCTTTCGACACATCTGTGTTTTTCAACACACATCAGATATCTCATGACGTAAACATCTCTTGATAGCAATCAAACACATTACACTCACAAGCACAACGGTGTTTTTCAACACCCTAAACAAAGACACATTTGTAAGCCTTGAAACTTGCTGAATTGTGACTGAATCTTTCTTTGTATGTTGTCTATTCTCATGAATTTCATTGATATTTTCTTTGTCTACTGCTTGTTGGTGTGGTTTCGATGATCCGACAATGTCAAATAAACAAGGTGTATGTGATAAGAGCTTCTGCATTAAAGTGGAAAAGCCTCACATCCCTTGATCTTGTTTATTTGTACGCCAAGGGGAGGTTGGAACTATCTCCTTGACTATTATTGCTTTGTTTGTTTACTTGTGAATTCTTACTATATCAAGCTGGAAACAATGTTCAGGTCACCTTGGCTTTTGTGCCTTGGTGCTTATGTTCGTTTCCTACATTTTATCTGATGAAAGTCATATTCATATTCTTATGGTTGCAGCAGCACCATTAAGGATTGTATTGACTCTGATGATCCAAAAGCACTCGATGATGATAAATACGATGAGTCCAACAACCAAGTTGTAGGATTGCATTTAGCTTAGGCTTGTATTTGCATTTGCATTTTAGGCTTGCATTCTGGCAGTTTTGATGCTCTCTTCATTTGTCTTCTCATTCTTCAAGGGTCCTCATCTCTCATCATGGTTTCTTCTCGACTGTGCGAGTGTCTGGTCCTTGCTCTCGATCTTTGTTCGCGTTCTTTTGGTTAGTACCTATTGTATATTGCAATATCCTGCATGAGATGATTAGTACCATTGCATTCATTGCATTACATTTATTTCAAAAAGTACAATTCCATACATTCATTTGCATTTATATATCCATAAACATGTGCATCCATTATAAGCATAAATCAAAACATACATAGCATTTATCCATCTATCATTACATTGCATTCATTAATACATCAATAAAACATGTGCATAAACATTTGCATATTCATCCATGGCATACATTTCCAATCCATGCATATAAGAAACATCTCATAAGACATACAAATCTAAAGCAATATATGAG
>MU223453.1:2441373-2454658 GCA_018584345.1 Thuja plicata | reverse complement strand
ATAAATTTGGTCACGAGATAAATGACCGGCAATAAACTACCAGTGGTCACGTGACCAAATTTGGTCATTTATCTACAATTTTTGGTAGTTTATTTGGTCATATATTGTTGTTTTTGTACTAGTGATATCTTCATATTATCAACCACTATAGTATCTTTTGAGTCTTTTTCTATATCAAAAGCTATTGTCACTAAGGGCGCTGAGACCTGTGGACCTGTCATAGGTGCATCTTGAATCACTGGTTTTGTAACCTGTTTGGGAGGAGCTGGAGTTACCTTTGTTGTAGGCTATGTTGATGGATACATGTGTATATCCATAAACACTTGTGCAAATGCTTTTTTAGTTTCTTTTCCTATCTGCTCATACTCTTTGTTCATAATCTGAAGAGTCCTTGTCTTGGTTCTAAGATGAGGCTTCACCGGATCTAATAGAATTGCCTTCTCATCATGTGAGCATACAGGGAGAAGATTATCCAATGTTTCTTCTCTTATCCTAATGTCTTCCTCAATTGCATGTCTCTTCATTATTTCTAGTATGTTCCATAACTTATCAGGTATCACTGTCTTAAGTTCAAGAACTAACTTCTTAAACTTAATCATATGAGAGATGATCATAGAATGTATCTCAATTTTATCAATCTCTTGATACTTGTCATAGACCTTAGCAAGTGTGTCTAGTATCCCTTCATTAACAATCATGTTCTTTAAGGCATTTAGACTAGGTCTAACTCCTACCTTAGGAGGAGCTTGAGTGTTCCTTGCCGTGCTCCGTGTGTTCCTTGAGGATGGGTGATTTGTGGGTGCTTTCTTCCTTCCTCTAGACTTCTTGCTTGGTATAGAAGGTGGAGATGAGTCTAGGTCAATGGTGGTAGAGGGTGCAGAGGTGCTCTCTGCTTTCTTTTTCTTTTGGATGTCATCAGTCTTCTCAAGTTTTTTGGCTATCTTGGCTTCTCTAGCTTTGTCAAGATCTTCTTGAGTGACTCCATGAACTCTTAGAATGCTATATGTAATCTTAGATGCTTTTATTTTGTTATCAACACTATATAGTACGTAATCAACTGCATTAGTCTTCTTTCTGTAAGTGCCCCATTTGGGCTCATTGAGATCTTTGGGCGCAGACAAAAGGACCTGTGCATATCCTTCCAGTACATGTTCCTCCACTTCATACCCAAGTGGATGAATCCATTTAGTTCTGGGTTCAACTACCTCCATGCAAGTGCAGTCAGTTTCTACCATGAAACATATGGTTTCCTTATACTTTTCAACAATTTCTCAGGTATCCTGAACCTCTTCTGCATCTTGATCTTGAAAGATTTGATGTCCATGTCCATAGCATCCTTTGCACTACTCTCTAATGTGGCTTTTAGTGAAATTTGAGACATTGTAGGTTTGCTTCTATCTAGGTAAAGATTAGCAACCTTGCCAACAATGTGGAAGTATAAGTAGATGATTAGAGACCCAAACCTGAATGTTTTGTTCTTGTCATGCTTGATAACTCGAATGTTGTCCATCAATTGACCACACAATATCTCACATAGATTGAACTGAGTGTTATCCTTCACCATCCTTATAGTTGCTAGAACTATGGCTACTGACACACTGTTTAATTTTCTTGCATGTTGGAACTTGTAACCAAGGATCATAGTTAGAATCTTTATGTCATCTTCCTTGATAGGATCGATTGTCATACCGTGCCTATCACTTCTAGATAGGCATGCTTGCTCAACTTGTTTCTTGACATCCTTGTCAGTAGGTAGAACTGGTCCAGTCTTAGGAAGTCTAGTTAATTCATGGATTAGGTCTGCAGTAATACAGACAGGGACTTCACCAATCCAGAAAAGATCATCATGAATCCTACTCAACAATATTTTAACCCATTCTGGTTCATAGAATTCGTGCGCATTCGAATACTCGAAGATAGGGTTGTCTATGAGGTGCGCGTATTAATCCTTGAATGAATAGTCTAGTTTCATCATCAAAGCCATGAGAGTGGCTATACTATTATCTCCAACTATTTCCTTTTTACAATAAATGTACGTGCGAATGTCTTCTACGTGAACGACTCCTAACAGAGTTTTGGAGAAAGCTCCTTCCACATCATCTAGTATGGATTTAAATGGATGCATCTTAAATACAAATCTCTTCCTCTCAACAATTTCAAATACAACTGGAGTCGCCATACTTACTTGATGATTGATTAAATAGGGTTTCAAAAAAATTCAAAACGGCGCGACTGCTAGGGTTCCGTTCCAACTTATTAACTGTGCTTCTTAACCACCAAATTTGTTATGCTTCCATGCTTTGATGCTTAGTTCTCCTGTGCTCTCCGAATTCTGTGATATTGAATGCAAATGTGAAGACGATCGAACACTTACATCTTTTTATAAAAGTTACTACATTTAATGTTTGCAACCGTACATGGTTTTCACAGAGAATATCAAATTTCATTCTGAATGCATTATAGACAGTGTGTGCATGCATACTTCATCCAACTATTATCATAAACATAATTTCATAGGCGCATACTCAGAGGTGAGTATACTAGCCACACATGGGGTTCCAAGCTAGAATAGCTCCCCCTAAGACCAAGAAGGTCTATTCAACCAAAAATAGAGGATGTGTCCACTGTGGATGCATCAACTACTTTTCTCTCTGCATTGTCCTTCTTTACTTCAACCCAAATTTTTCTTGAATCTTCCTTTGCTTTAACAAACTTGACTTCTCCTTCTTCAAATAGTGATTTCTTAGGATCCTCTTGTTTTTGAGTTCTGGATCTACAGAACCTAGAGATGTGTCCAACCTTTCCACATGTGTGATAAATGATAGGAGGTTTAATGTTCTTGTTCATCATGTTGCACTGATTTGTTGTGTGTCCATTGTAATTACATATCTGACATGTAATGTTCTGCAAATTTCTTTGAGGTTGATTTCTCTGATTGTTTTGATTCATTCTTCTTTGATTCTGCTGTGACTGATTTCTTTGATTTGTTTTGCAATGTATAGCCTTGTGACCAAACTTATTACAGGAGTAACAATAACCATTGAAAGTTCTTACCTCTTTACAATCTCTTGTCAAATGACCATGTTTATTACATGCATAACAAGTTTTGTTAACTTGCTTGATTTCTCCTTTAGGTGGATCTATTTTAATCTCTACAACATTTTCAACTTTCTTTGCTTCTGAAGATGCTTCATGTGCTTTCTTTCTTTCCTCTAATGAATTGATTTCAATTTTTGCTACACTGTATCCAAGACCAGTAGTGTCGCCTTTTTTTCTTTTGTGCATTGAGCTGAGATTAAAGTGAATCAGAACTTGTGTGGAGTTTATCAATCTTATCCTTTGCTTCTGTTAATTCAGATTCCATCTTCTTCTTTATGTTCTCCAATTCCAAGACTTTCATGTTCGCTTGCAAAAGTTCATCTTCTATTTGTTTGCTTTCTTTGATCTTTTCTTCAATGGCAATTTGACTCTCAGTTAGCTGTTCATCCAGATTTTCAATTTTATCTTTCAGAGACATGTTCTCTTCATTTAGATTTTTGACCATTTTCCCTAAATCTCTTGTAGAACAATCTTTCAAATCTTTTCTCAATTTCTTGATAAGCATTTGTGAGCCATCAACTTTCAGTCTAAGTTCTTCATTTTATTTTTCAGATCCGTCAAGATCTTCAAGAGCTGCTTCAAGATTCTTTTTCAAATGTTTTTCTTCTACTGAGTCCATGATCTCCTCAAGTGGTTAAAATTTCTTTCAGAGGACCAAAGCTCTGATACCAATTGTTAGAAACACTGAGAGGGGGGGAGGGGGGTGGATCAGTGTTTGTCTATTTATTATATTTCAACAACTTAAACATACATCTATTGAAGCTCAATACAAGAACACATAACACATGATATGTTTACGAGGAAACCTTGATTAGAGGAAAACCACGGTGGGAATTAGTACCCACAAATATTGTACTAGTATAATGAACCTATTAAAGTTCCTTTGCCCTGTTAGAAGCAGTCTTTACAATCCAAGTACAATGACCTTGTTAGAAGTCTTAGACCCTGTTAGGAGTCTATTAAAAAACCTTGTTAAAGGTATATGGCTCACTTCCTAGGCTCACTTCCCAATAAGATGAAGGCTACAACCTTTTGATAGTTGATATACACTATATCAAAAGTGAACTATTGTGATGAGACTACTGTTTGATCAGTTCTGTGTATGCGCTGATTCTCTTACTCTCTTAAAGAGCATTATCTCATACTGACTTCATCATACTTCTCTTCTATATCTTTCTCATGCATATTATTTGACACTTGTAACATAACTTTACATTACATACTTATATGTTCATACCCGAATAGACGCGACCCAAAATAAGACTTATGGTCGTCCCTAAAACATAATACACAATGCTTTTGAGCAAGTTAGCTTAAGCGTGTTTAAAACAATACTAAAGAAATTATTACAAACATATAATCAAAGGCGCTTGGCCATTACACAAAAAAATAATTCACGCTGATCAAAACACTAGTCGGCTTTCATGCTCTATCTTCTAAACTGTTGTTGCACTGATCTATCTGTAACTTCTCCATACTATCATGCAGTACCATGTGTGTCTAGACTTAGTATGTAGAAATCACATAAAACATATATCTGAATGTGCATAATTTGATTCGATCTCTCACACATGTGTTGATGTGTTGATCGCTATATAACTCTGTCTGTTATGTTTTCCATACTTAGTCATTTTTATCTTCTAAGTTATCTTTAACAAAAACTTGGTATGACTTTGTTGCCATGATGAAAACACAAAATGAGTCATGCATCCTCAGGAAGTCAACATGCCAACAAGGAGGCAAACCAAATGAACATAGAACTCATTGAAAGAATAGAAGCTATTGGTGAGCTAAGAGAAGAAATTGAAAAACTGAAACATGAAGTAAGGATTCAGCAACAAAATAATGACATGATCAAGAGAGCTGAAGAAAGTACCAAAAGGATGGATGATTTTCTGGATGGACAAAGAAGAGTCGACAATAATACCGGATTAGGGTATACCGATAATGAAGAATCAACATACCAAGCTAATCCAAAGAATGTCTACACAAATCCAAGACCAAGAAGGCGGTTATGCAATCACTGTGGAAAACCAGGCCACACATCAAATGTCTGCAGGAGAAAAACAAAAGGTATTACCAAATCCACACCTTCATTCATAGGAATTTATTATAAATGTAACAAAAAAGGACATAAAGCATATGAATGTAAATCTGAGGTGAAACAACCAAGAAGGAAACCTACATGGACAAATATAGTCCTACTTGCAACATGCATGATCACACATCTCTTAAATGTAGGAAGAAGAAAAGTCAAGCATGGAAGCCTAAAGAAAATGAAACTTCTTATCAACTGAAAAGAGTCGATAACTCATATGTTTGGCATTACAACACAAGGGCAAACAACAGAGCATGTGGAAGATTTGGACACATAGCTGCAAACTGCATCAGACAATGGATGAGAAATTCTAGGAGCTAGACTAACCCTAGAATGACATGTTTACACTATCATAAAGTTGGTAATCCAAGGAAGGACTGTAGAGACCGAGTTACAGAGACCAACACCTTTGCCAATGGAAACACTATTAAAGACATCAGGAAGATGAGAAACAAAAAGTGGAGGAAAGCTACAAACATAGATGATGCTGGACCAGGCAATGCAAATGGTGACACCTTATCTAATGGATCTGGTGACATCACCACCCCCATCTAAGCAGAACAAGTAAGTATTTAACTTCATTATACCAAGTTATATTTTGCATCAATTCCATTATACATTGATGAAATGCCAAACTAGCATGATTAAAGATGCACTATGGTATTACTTGTTATAATTCTATGAATTCAATCTCATCAGTCAATGCAAACTGAAAATCATTGGTGTACATAAAAAGCCAAGTTGTCTATACTTACCGAGCATCATCAGTTAACACATAAATAACTAAGTCGCTAGTGTAAACTGAGCTCCGTCGGTAATCATGTAAAAAGACAATGTTGTCTTTGCCATATATCAAGATCCATTGATAAACAGTCAAATGATTTGACACCTGGTTCAAGAATCATGTTCTCACCAAGAATAAAGTGTGTATGCTACCTGATGACTCCATCTTCAAACACTGAGAAGTGGGTGAGCATTTATGACATGACTTAGGGAAAAAATTCTATAAATAGTCGATGAAAGAACTCGTTATTAACAAAGCAATTTGAGAGAAGAAGCAAAGAGAAACTAGAGCATGAAGTGACCAGATTGTAGAGCAACTTCAACCCTATTCATAGCCCTCAAAAAGATTCCCAGCAGTCACAGAAGGTTGAAGTAACTAACAACATTCACCAAGAACTCTATTTTCTTTTACGGGAAAAATCCCTAATTTCTGAAACGATGGCAACTACTTTACAAACCTCCAAGATCAAGAATGCAAAGGAGAAAAATGTTAATATAATCAAGAATACCACTTGTGAAGAACCTCATTACAAAATATGTCCTGAGGTTGCTTCACAACCCTACAATGCTGGTGCATTCTCCAATATACCAGCTAGGGTTCTTCTCGTTGAGGACGTCCGAGCGTATATTCACTACAAGATTGCAGAAATAGGAGATCTTGAGTTTGAGAAAGCTTACAAAAAGCTTTGTAGAGATGATGGAACAAACAAA
Source organism: Thuja plicata (assembly GCA_018584345.1). NCBI lineage: Eukaryota > Viridiplantae > Streptophyta > Pinopsida > Cupressales > Cupressaceae > Thuja > Thuja plicata. The sequence goes on along the minus strand of MU223453.1, from coordinate 2,447,967 downwards.
GAATAACAAAAGCACATTGAAGTGAAAGGGCTCACAAATGCCTTATTATTCCCAAAGGATTTCAAGGCTGAATGGATTCGGCTGGTACTAAGAAGAATGCATGACCAAAAGATGTGGCTGGATGAGCCAAAACTAATAACCAGGAATGTCATACACATTGTTACCGATTATCCTATAACCGATAAAGAAAAGGAACTAAAGCACCCCCCTCGCACTGACATTAAAAAGAACACGGGAGCAGTATGGGATGGAAGAGGATTAAAGGTATCCACCATCACCGATGATGAAATGAAATTTGGAGCATGTGTCTTAGGATACAAATTCTTTAAAGCTAGGAGGATGAACAATATTGCATCGGAGCAGTGGATACAACACACAAAATTGTTAAGAAGGGACTGCAGTTAGATCTATCATAACTTCTACTAAGGAAATTAGATGAGAACATGAGGACAATTAGGATTGCAAAGTCTAACTCATGTAAGTTTGGTTCACTCATTATGTGCATATTTTTCTATTTTCAATAAACCTTCCCATCTATCAGCAATGTCAAATGGGACACTACCTGACCAGTAACCACACAAATTAGTGAGTTCATCAAATCACTAGGAGATAATTTTGAATTAGTCATAGATGAATACTTCACTGGATTCAAAGACAAAATGCAGAAGAGGATGAGGATACCAAAACAACTGGTAGAAAAGTACAAGACTGCCATTTATTTTATGGTGAACCCTGATTACACCTATATTAAGCCAACTACACCAAGGATAGCATGGACGGCACCACTTGACTATGAGGTTAACATGTATCAAGCAACAAATGCTATTGAGGCATTGTTGAATGAACCATTAGACAAGTCACAACCTAAGTTTGGAACTTATGAGGAAACCAAGGAAATGATAAAAATTGGCTTAGATGTGAAGAAAATTGATAGAAAGAAAGAGAAAATGGTTAATACTTTGAAGAAAAAGTTGTCGGTAAATGAAGAGGAAACAAAACAGATAGAAGAAACCAAGGGTCAGTCACCTATCGGTGAAGCTGAGAAGGTGAGTGACTCAGAATCCACAGAGTCTGATGCACCACCCCCAAAGAAGCCTAGAACAACTATTGCATCTAGGACCAGAAGCCAGACAAAAAAGGATGCAAGTCCTTCACCGATCAAGAAATGACAACTAAGGACATATAAAATAAATCCTCAAACTGGAAAAAAGGCCCTGACAAAAAGAAGAAAGTTCCTCAAAACTAAGGAAGACATAGAGGACACTGAATAGGATGAACAACCTATTAAGAATAAGTTCCATACTGCTATTGATTAGGTATGTGCATCAATTATTAAGCCAGGTTCAATCACAGACCCTAAGATTAGGAAATGACTAACCTTGGATCCTGAGGATCAAAATAAGATAGAGGAGGAAATTATCACAATGATGAGAATATTCAAATATGTTCCAATACAGTTTGAAGACAAAATGCCTAAAGAACTTCTAGAGATACTTTTGGCTAGGTGGACATATGCTCTAAAGGAAGAGAAACAAATAATAGAAAGAGCCCTAGTTTCAGTCATGCCACCCGAATCTAAGAGGGAAGAGATTGAAGAAATGATAAAGAAACATTTCAATAGGTTTTCACCAAAGTTAAGAGCCTACAAAGTGCTACAGCGACATCTAATTGAGCTTGATAGAAAAAGTGAGGATGAATGGAGAAAGATACTTGATGTACCAAAAAGGGATTCAAGCACCAAGCCACAAGCAACTCTTATCGACAAGCCACACAATGAAGCAAATCAGGCTAAACCGAGCCCCGAACAAATTCTTATAACTGATGATGATTTTAATGAAGAAGCATTGAACACAAATTCTAACAAGAATATAGACACTGCAGATGAAACATGGCCCAATAATACTATCATTGATATTATCAAAGGAGATCCTGCAAATGAGGTACAAAAAGATGAAGATGTCACTATTGTTCTAGCCCAAACTGATGAATCAGACACAACTACAGATGTTGCACAAGTGAATATACCAGGCCAAATTCCACTGTTAATACAAGCTATTAACATAATCTCATAAAAGGAAAACTCACCCAAGCCTGATGCAAGTATACCCGAGGATAAGGGTAATGATGAACAAAAAGATACAACTAATGAACAAGATGTAGTAGATGGAGAACCAAAATAAATAGATGAAGGGTAGAAAGAAAAAGGTGAAGAAGAGAAGAAAGAAGATGATACTCCTAAGGATACCAAAGGAGATGTTGTAGATAAACTGAAGGTTGATGTGGAGATGTCCACTCCCAACTGACAGGCAGATACCGAGCAGAAGGAAAAAGACACAACACCACAAATGCCTTCATCAAGCACATCTGACCAAGCATAGGATCTTGCTTTGGTGCTACATTCAAGTGCTTCCCACTCAGCATCCAAGAAGAAGAAAAAGACAAAGAAGACCAAGTTGCAGGTAACACTAGATGAAATAATTGAGATACCGAAGTGTGACCCTTCTACATTGGATTTTGAATCTCTCTAAGAGTATGGGCAAATATGTCAAAGGAAATTTATGCAAGAAAAGCTAAGGAAGGAGCACAAAGAATCCCTAGTGTTAGAAACTACAAGGGATATATTGACACAAATTGTGTCTAACATATATGTTGATCAAGATGCCCCCATCCTTGATTAACTTGTTGTTCTAACCAAGGCCATCACATCTCAGAATGTGGATGCAGAAAAAGTAATTAAAGAACGAGCAGAACAAAAATATCAATACAAATTGACATAAAAGATCAACCAAGAAGTGGTAGAGAATAAGGTAAAGCTCTTAGAAATTGCATATGAATTAGATCTAATAATTTCTGAAGCTATTGCATTAATACAAAATTTCTGCACTTTAGAGAAATTCACTAAGGAAAATAGTGATCAGATTGCTCAAATAGATTCTGATCTAAATACAAGTGCACACTGTCTAACCAGAAATGACAATGCAATCAAGATGCATTTGGAAAAGATTATGAAATCTAGAAGGTTGAGACAGGAAATTCTAGAGGCATAAACCAAGTTTAGAGATGAGGTTACTGAGCTACAGGCTCTAATGCTACCAAATCTTACACTTCTGCAACAACACATGACTTCAGCAAGACAATTAATTGCCACCCCAGAGATGTCTGTAGTAGACAACATCTATGATATGCATACCTGAATCACACTGGAGAAAATGACTCTTGAACACCTAAAGGAGAAATGGGAGAAAATGATGGAGGACATGAAGAATTCCCATTCCCATATTTTTGATAAGTTGTAATTATACACCTTTTCCCTTACTATCAAAAAAGGGGGAAAATGATATGTACCATAGTACAAAGGGAAAATGATATGAAGATAAGGTGAAAAGGGAGTATAGTATAAAGTCAAGTGTACATGTATATACATATACTATACCAACATATACATAGGGGGAGTCATAAATGACAAGGTAAACATATGGTGTACATACTACACATTTTTTTTATGAATAGAGGCCTTTACTATTAAAATATCAAAGTACAATATTCACAAAAAAAGACTGGGGGATAAAAAATCACCCCGCGAAGAGTCACACGGCATCATGTCGGAATTAAATAGTTATTCATAAAAAAAAACCTATAAGAAAAGCCCTCATGTTGTGAGAGCAGTAGCCGAAGAGGGAGGAGGATCTTTATCATCTGGATTGCCCCAAACATTGGGCCCAAGGGTCTAGTCGGGAAGCAACCACCCATCATCTTCTTCTTTTTCTTTCTCCAGTTCTCCTTCCTCCCACCTGGGAGAGATGGCAAGAGTGAAGTGGGGGATTTTATCAGAAGTGGTAGGAGGCCACATAGGAATAGTGGTCGATGAATGAGCAGTAGTCGAGACAAGGAAAGGAGGCCAGCTAGCAACCAAGGCCCTCCTATCAGGAGGAGAGGTAGAGTAGCAGTGCCAAGAGCGCGGCATTCTGGAGTGCCTATCCGAAGCACTCCTGCTATGACGTTGACCCTAGGGTGGTGTACGGTTAGTAGAGAGAGAATCTAGTGGCACCCGTGCTATAGTACACAAAGCATTACCCCAATGTTGTAGCAACTCCTGCAAGTGGGCGACCTCAAGGGCCACTTTGTTAGCTTGTACTTGGATCTGCATCATGACATTATTACATAAACTTGCCTTAGAATAAAGAGAAATATTGATATCCAGAAAGTTGTGAGTAAAAATAATAGCATTATGGTCTTTCCATAAGGAAAACAAAATCTCCATCCTGAAAGCATACCAAATCTGGGTATACTAGGAAGGCATTCTGGGTGAGTCCCCAAGGATAGCCATATGCCAAGAGAAAGGCTCAGGCCGAAATGGCATAAAAAAAACTATGAATCCATCTCCAGTAGTTCTGAGCTCGACAACAGAACAAAAAAATATGCATAATGGTTTTTGAATGCCCACAGAATGGGCAATTAGGATCAGGCACACCTAAATGACGAAGCTGAGCTCCCAAGGGTAAACCTTGGTAGAGAAGACACCAAGCAAAATGAGAAATTTTGGGTTTAGTGATAGCATCCCAAATAGTATGGAAACACCAGCTCCAAGTCTTCTGGGAAGAAGAAAGATGCCAACAATGTTTGAGAGAATCAATCAAAGGAAAATGAGACACAAGCCAAGAATACCCAATTTTGGGCCCGTAGTTGGTAAATGGTGTATCAGGGTACCATTTCCAATCTTTCCACCACGGTTTAACTAACTGAATGCCAAGTTTATGTAGGAGATGTGGTGGAATAGTAGAGACAAGCAAGTCAAAAGTCTGACGATCTAGACGAGTGAGCCAGAATTGAACCCAAAGGTCATCCCAAGAGCGTCAACTCATGGTGGCTCTAGAAAAAAATTCCTTAGGCGTTTGAATGCCCCATTTGTGAAAATGCAGAGCACTCATCCCTTGGATTTTGGCCAGAGGAAACCATTTTTGAGAAAAAAGTGGGGACCACCAAATGTTCTACTTATTAAAAGAGAGCCCATCCTGGAAGTCATTGCCAACCCAGCGAAGCCAAGGTTTGACAGCTTCCCAGGCTCACCAAATACTTTTGACAACAAAAGTACCTTGGATTTGAATTGGGTGCTTCATAACCAGAAGGGTTTGAAAGCCAATTCCTTTCCAAGCCAATTTGTGCAAGGGATACCCAGAAGAAATGTAATGATGAAGCAAAATTTTCCAAGCCTCATTTCCTGTGAGGAAATACACAACCCATTTCACACAGAGCGCCAAGCCTTGTTTATGAGTATCAAGTAAGCCAAGACCACCAGAAGCCTTAGGAGACAACAAAATTCCCAGGAAACTCTATGAAAGCCATGCTGATCTGCACAAGAGGCCCAAAGGAAATCCCTCAACAACTTTTTGAGCTTCTTGTAGGAAGCCTTTGAAGGATCCCAACAAGAAGAATAGTAAACATGCGTAGCAGTCAAGACCTTGGAGCAGATCTGAAACTTCCCAGCGAGCGAGAGTGACTTGGTAATCCAATAGGTAAGATTTTTCTCAATTTTAGTTAACACAACATTCCATAGATCAGTAGTAGATTGAAAATCAAAAGGAATGCCAAGGACACGAAAAATTTCCCCATGCTGAATCCTGGACCAACCAAACTGAGAAAACCAGGGCAGATCAGGAAGGGAAGATTGCCTGTAACACAAGGTTTTATGCCACTGAATGACTAAACCAGATGCCAGACAAAAAGTGTCTAAAGACTGGAAGGTTGCCTTGATATTCTCTTCATCCTCTTCAAGAGTGAGAAAGGAATCATCAAGAAAATGACCATTGACCAACTTCTGAGTAAACTTAGGCAAAGAAATCCCACAAACACGGCCCAGAGAGATTGAATGTGCTAACTGTATAGTTGGAAAATGGAAGCACTTCCATTTTAGACCTGTTTAGCCTTCTGAGTAAAAGTGGTTTGGGGTCATGACAAGTTCCTTGAATGGATTCCCGATCTTGACATGGCTTCCCCCCTGTTATGTCCCTCTTTCCACTCCTGTTTAGCCTAATTTCTGCATTCTAAACTGCAAACTAGTGATTCTAGGCTTCAATTTTAGGGTCAACCTTTTAGGTCTATGTCAACCTCAACCTTGACCTAGGTCAAAGTTGACCTCGACCTTGACCCAGGGTTCAGATCTCGGGGTCTCACAGTTTTTGGAGGCCGACCTTTGCAAAAAGTATTTCCCGCTTCTGGGTCGGCTGTTTCGGGTTCCGAAGCATTAATTCCTAAATTATATTTAATATAGGTCCTCTCCTAGGGGTAAAGGCTTTAATGGGAATTTAATCCTCCCATGTAGGCCTCCTTAGAAGATTGTGCCCTAATTTCATATAAAAGGGGGCCTTCTCCTCTCATTTTCTCTAAGCATTACGAACGATAACCATCATCAAGCAAACTATCTTCAAGGGTGATTCAAGCAAGATAAGGAGAAATATTTCAAATCAAGCATTCATCCATTCAAGTATCCACTTTCATGAAGGAGATCCATTGGAGGCCATTGAAGGATTCAAGCTACATAGTGCCCTTTTGGTGATCTCTCCATCCACCTTCTTCCAAGCCTATTCCAAATTCAAG
>MU223453.1:2425555-2441323 GCA_018584345.1 Thuja plicata | reverse complement strand
TTATGCATTTACTTTGTCTATTTCTGCAATTTCAATTACATATATTTGAGGTTAATTCCAAAACCGGGGTTTGACCAAGGCAAACCCCTCCCCCACAACAAACAATCCTCTTTTTCTTGTAGGTACAAGTTCATAATTGCAGATTTGAGACCAGATCTAAATACCCTTTTCAGTTTTCTTTCGGACGGCGCGAACAGATTTTCTGTCAAACCTGTGCAGGTCAGGGTCGACATTATTGGGTCAGGGTTGACATTTGTGGGTCAAGGTTGACCTTTTTCATAAGATGACATCGGAATGGAAAAATATTTTTGGGTTTTGTTCATCTCTGCATTTTGATTTGAGATCAATTGTCAGTTTTTCCAGAAACAGTCTACAGACCTCAGAAAACAACATTCTTTGATCTGCAATATTTCATGGTTAGTGCATTTCTCCTACTTCTTCAATTACTATCATATATCATATATACATATAATTAACAAAATTTAAGGTATCTCTCTTGTTATTCTCCTTTCCAAATAGTTGATTCATTTGTGCATTAGCCCCTCCTTTGGGTTGATCAATTTGGATCTTCCATTTGTGCATTTTGGAATAAAAGGGGAACATCTTATTTTCTCCCTAATCACAATTACAATATACAATCAATATAATTCAATTAAATATAAAGTAAAGGTTAAGGAAATCAATATACTCTACGCAAATCAAACCCCATCACACACACACGATTTTCTCCCCCTTTACACTAACAAATAGCCAAATCTTTGGGCTGCCAGAACATATAAGGTAGGAGCAAGAGGACATCCTTGTCAAATGGATCTGAAGAGGCCAAAGGTGGAAGACTGTCTACCATTAATGGATCTGAAGAGGTAACCTTGTATGGGTAAAAGTTACAAAGTCAAGGTTAAGAGGTTCCACATTAACCATGTAACCTTGTATGGGTTGTCATGTGGAATCCTTTTCAAATTTAACTTGGTGGCTGCATCTTCACTAATGATATAATCAGTTGAACCTGAATCAATAATGACTCTACACACCTTCCCTGTGATCTTGCACTTCACTCTAAAGAGTTCTCTCCTTTGGCTTGGTTCTTCTTTGCTTGGATCTCTGATTAAGGTCCTCTTTATCATGAGGTTCTCACCTTCTTCTGATTCTAATGGTACCTCATATGGCTTGCTGCTGCAACTTGATTATTCTTGCACATAGTTAACCCTCTTTCCACCTCCTTGAGAACTAGAACCTTTTTCAGGACACCTATAGGCAAGATGTCCTAGCAGATTGCAGTGGTAGCACTTCATGGTGGCAAAGTAGGATGCTCCTCTTCCTTGATTGTTGTTGCTCCTTCCTCTCCAACTAGTGTTAGAGCCTCTACCTCTGTTGAAACCTCCTCTATTTGATTTTCCTTCCTGATTTTCAGTGAGCTTCTTCTCACTTTTTTGCCTTGAATATGATCCCCTTCCACCATAGCCTCCTTTTCCTCTTCCTTCTCTACCTCTTCCTCTTCCTCTGAAGTTTGATTCTGATTTCTTTTTGTTCTTCTCTTCCACTTTCAATGCAAGTTGGAAACATTTATGGACAGTTGTAGGAGTCCATAAACTAATTTCCTCTTGGATATTCCATTTTAGGTCTCCAAGATACCTATCCACCTTGATAGTCTCATCCTCTTGGACTCTTGACCTCAAGCACAACTTCTGGAATTCTTCAGTATACGTGGCCACATCCAAATCTTTTTGCTTCAAACTCTGCCTCTTCTTGTGTAACTGGATTTCATAATCGTCAGGTAGGTATTTCTCCTTTACCTTGTTTAACATGGCCTTCCAATTTGAAATTGGATGCTTACCCATCTTCTCCCTCTCTTCTTGGAGGTATTTCCACCATGTTAATGCTAAACCTCTTAACCTTGACTTTGAAACTTTTACCTTTTGTGCTTCAGTTATGCCCTCACATTCAAAATGATTCTCAATACCTTCTATCCATTCCACAACTAGTTCGCTGTCCATTTTTCCATTAAAGAATGGAATTCCTTCAAGACTTTTGCCTCCTAGGGCTCTGAGAGCTTTTGGAAATGGCTCCTCATTCATGGGAGGGTCTGGTTCAAGTATTAAGTCTTCTTCATCAACTTTCTTCTTCTCTCTACTGCTGCTAACTTCACCTCTATCTTTTCTTTTAGTTTCCTCTGCAACTTCTTGAAGTTTTACCTTCATCTCATCTAGGGCTTCTTTAAGGAGTCTACTCCTTTCCCTTTGATCCTCTATCACTCTCTTCTACTTATCTACTTCCTTTTCAAGCTCTGCATTGGTGACCATCTTGCTTTCACCTATTGATACTGTTGGCTGGAACATTTACCACAAGCCCAATCAATTCAAGCTCCGATACCAATTTGATGTTGACGACAGTCTTGTTGCTATTATAGAACTAGCTTGGTTCTGTTCTGAGATCTTTCTCCTAGATCTCTTAGGGTGTTCACAACCCTAAACTAAGGTAAATCACTCTCAACTTTACCTCCTCTTCAAGACTCAGTCCCCCATTGAAATGCTTTTCATCTCCTTCTTGCTGAACCTACACAAATAGATTCATTCTACTCACTTATTCAATGTTTTCTGAACATTGCTTTCATTCTCTTCCCTAGCTGGACTATTACCAAGCTCGCCTAGGGTAAGATCTCTAAACTCTTTGATGTTTCTTCTCCTACAGAAAACAAGAGGAAACTATGTACAAGGGCTCCTCTTGAGTTCCATCCCAATACATGACTCTCACCATGGATTCAGGAACCTCAAGGGGCCATTAATGGTTACAACCTAGAATAGGTGAAGAACTAACAATTTACAGAACAGAAAATAAAGTAACTAATCTACTTGCATGCAAAAGGAACCACAAAGGAAATTGATATCTTCTAAACACACAGTCTATAACTTCTCATTACTGGAAACAAAACAAAATAGTACAATAATCTGGAAATCTCCAAGTTTCATGTAGCTTCTCCTCTTCAATCTCTACTCTCTAGATCTCTAAAATGAAGGTTTGGGATGTTATTAATAACCATCCTCTCATAGGAAACAACCCTAACTTCCCACATATTTGTAAGCATCTCTTCAAGAACCGTTACAACTGACCATACTGTCCATAAAAGACAAGATCTGCTTTTCACGGGCCGTTGTGACTGAATATTTCCAAGCAACGGTAATGCAAGCCGAGAGTCCGTCGCAATCAGTGTTTTTCGAGCTGCAGTGTTGGCCTAGCTACTAGTGGCGGCTGAGCTGCAGTGTTAGCCGAGCAGCTTATCAAAGGTTCCTGATACCTTGGTTGGCTTTCTAGAGGCTTACAAACTACCTCACACACACAACTAAAGGAAACCAAATAAGAAACCTATCTAGACATGGATTGATCTAGTCATATCCATCTTAGGGAAATAAAACAAATGACCTTCTGAGGTCCACACAAACTCTCCTGACTTGGCTAGAGTCAGTACATAGTAGAAATAAAGAGCTAGGGGTTTGATTTAGGTGTGCTCCTACACCAGACATCCCTAAAAAGGATTTGCACAGATTAAAGAAATCTAGGGCCAAAACCTAGAGCGTGAAGCATAGCAATAATAAAAGGCCATTCAATGCGGTCATAAGCTTTAGCAAAATCAATTTTAAGAAAAAGGGTTTTCTGTTGAGACTTACGAGCCCATTCCATACTTTCCATAACTACTATAATATTATCAAGAATATACCTTGATTTGATAAAGCCAGTTTGCTCAGGTCAAACAATTTGAGGAAGGATGTGATGGATCTTAAGAGCCAGAGCCTTAGCGATGATCTTGTAAGAAACATTGAGCAAGATTATAGGCCGCCAGTTGAAAATATCCTTCAGATCCCTAGCCTTGGGAATGAATTGAATGTTTCCTTTATTGATAATATCCCCTAAAGACTGGGAATGATAAGCTTCAAGGTAGACCTGGTGTAAATTAGGACCAATGGCATTCCAGAGTGTTTTATAAAACTCATAGGGAAAACCATCATAACATGGAGCCTTGTCATCAGCCATGGCAAAGACAACCTCCCAAAAATCTTGCAAAGTAAGAAGATGATCACAAAAAGCTCGTTGGGAAGGAGAAACACATTGAGGCACAATAGCTATGCAATTTGTAAGAGCTTGAGTGCTGGTAGGAGAAGATCCCTTAGTGGAAAAAACTTGTTCATAATGACGAACAAAGGCTTGCAGAATATCAGGAAGCTTTGTGAGGAGGGATTGACATTCTTTGATCCTGGTTATGCCCACATTAGTGTAACGGTCATGGAGAGCCACAAAAAATTCTTTAGATGCTTGATCTCTGACCTTTAACCAGTGTAATCAAACTTTGATTTGAGCACCTCTGGCAGCATAATTGTCTGCAACTTGTTTCTACTGACATAGCTAGGCAAGGTGAAGTTGCATGCCTTGATTGAAAGGATTGAGAGCTAAGGCATCTGTGGAAACATAGAGAGCTTTGGTATTGGCATCATAGGATGGACGATGGTAGATGGCAAGTTGTCTACCACAAATGCACAGAAAGTGTGTCGTATGCCAGATGGCATCATTCCACAATTGAATTTGGCCAGACAATTGTGATGGCCGAGGTTCAAGGATGCAAACCCAATGAATGTGGGCCACCGTGGAGGAATGGTTGAGGACAAAAGTATTAAAGAAGAACTGAGTAGTGGGAGGTCGAGCCTTAGTTGTCTTCCAAACAATATTAAATTGAATGGGGAAGTGATCTGACAAGGTCACATCAACAAGAGGAGTAACTGACAAGGCATGTTTCTCAGAAAAAGAGAAAAAATATTGGGTCGTAATCATGGCATGATCAAGACATTTATGAAATTCTTAGAAGAAGCTCTAAAATTAGACCATGTGTGCCAAACTCCATCAGGTCGGTGACGACCAAGATTGGGATAAAAAAGGCCCAATTTATTACTCATGTAATACCAGGCTTCCCATTCACCAGTTGTCCGTCGAAAAGGCAAAATGTCATCTTTGTCAGAGGCCACTTCAACCATATTAAAGTCACCACAAAAAATCCAAGTTGCAGGTGGTAGAGAATCCACAAGCCAACGCCAAAGGTGAGATCTCTCAACAACATCATTGGGAGCATAAACATTAACTATGCCAAAAGAATGATTTTCAATAATGAAAGTGGCCCAAACATATATATGCTTGGGATCTGAGCCATTATTGATTAAAAAAGAATGCCACTGAGGAGAGAGGAGAGTAACAACTCCACCTTGACCAGCTTCGTGCTGAGAACAAAGAGAAGGGCTCTTAAGCCAAATAACATTGCAGACATTATCAAGCAAAAAACCAAAAATTTTAACTTCTTGGAGGCATAACAAATCTAGATGACTAACACGATGATGAACATCCCTGACAGAATACTTTTTAGGTAGGTCTGTCAGACCCCTAACATTCCATGAGATGTACTTCATGAGAAAACAGTGTCATCCATACCATCACCATCCCCAAGGGAACCAAAACTATTTGACAAATAAGTGAAATTATTCCTAGGAGATTCCATGGAAACATTTCTGTGTTTTTTTGAAATGCCATCCTGTGCGGCCTTAGCATGCTCTTCAGGGCTGCGAGAGTGGCAAAAAAATGGGAGGAGAAGAAATCACGGAAGCTTCCTGAGGTGTGCAAACCCAAGAAGGGTTAACACTAGGATCAAAAATATCTTTCCCCTGCTGACCAGGGTTTGAAATGAAAGTATTATTCTCATTATGAGAAGAGGCGTGAATTGTGGTAGGAGGAGGTGGCGGTTGCAAAGTGGAAGCCAGAGTAGTAGGCTTAACCTGCTTGTTCTTGCGGCCGACTGTTACCCAATCATATTTCTTGGTGTCCTTTTTTTTACCAGAATCAGTGGGCCACAAACCAGAGTCCTTAGGAGGAGGTTTGGGCCGTGGAACTACCAAAGGGCAGTCCTTAATCTTATGCTCTGTGGATTGACAATGATAACAAGTGTTGGGAAGTTTGAGGTAAAGCACCTTCTGAGAGAAGATGGTTTCACCAACCTGAATCTCAACAGATTCTTTAAGATCTCGGGAGAGGTCAACCTTAATGCAAAGCCTCTTTTGAGGCCGAGGATTGACAAAGTAGTCATGGTCACTACAAATAACCCTACCTAGAATTTGCGCAATGACATGCATGAAAGGCCAACAAGGTAGAGGAAGACCAGGAAACTCAACCCACACAGGGACTTTTAGTTTCTTATCGTCAGAGACAGAAAAGTCTTGAGACCAACGTTGGAAAACTAAACGGGAAGCCCTAATATTCCAGGGTCCTTTGGAAAAATGACATCCATATGAGTGGGATTGGAAAAGTGAAACAAAAAGAAACCTTTTGTGAGACTCTGAATGCCATCTAGATGGATTCCATGAGGATTCTAGGCTTTCACCACCCAATCCTTAATCACATTTTCAGGAGGGTTGCGACCCAGAAAGTAACCAATAAGAGTATGCGTTTCAAGCCAAGAACATGCATAATCAAACTCATGAATGGGAAAAACAATATCAGGCTGAGACATAGCTCATGGAACACTTTGGGCACAAAATTGTGAGGTCTCTTCCTTGGAGGCGCCATTGTTATCCGTCACCAAAATAGCACCAGCATCAACTGTTGGGCTAATGGTGGCTGATGCCATAAATACTAAAGCTTTTCCCATAGTAAATGTGCTATGAAAGGACATGAGGGCTCAGAATAGAAACACAACTCTAAACCCTAGCAAAGCAAAAAATCCATCAACATCTCTCCCATTTTAGTATTTTGCACTACACATTTTGGTATTTTGCACATATTAGTTGTTGATACTAATGTCAAAGGGGGAGATTAATGACACATTTTTCCATTAGTATGCAAAGGGAAAATATTTTTTGAACCATCGGTAACACCTACACTAAAAGACAGGCTTTCAGTACAAACTGAAAGTGTTAAGTTCAAGAGAAACCCGATAAGACAGAACACAAGAGAAACCTGACATAGTTTGCATAGTTCAACCTAAAAATGTTGAAGTGTAAACCGACTAAGAAGAAAACAAAGGAACTTGACAGAGCAAGGGAACCCGATGAACAGTTCACAGAAGGAACACCGACATACATACAACAGAGCAACCCAAGCATCAGTCACCGAAAGTCAATTAAATCCCGAGAAATGTGGATCTGACTTCCACGTCAGATAAAACACTTATGTTTAATATTTAGCATTTTGATTTAAAACCATTTCTTAAGGGACAAGAAATGTATTTTTAATTGTTTTAATTGGTCTAACTGATTAAAAACATGCAAACTAGGAGATCAAGGTCAAGTTGTAAACCTTAGATCATAGAGTTATCTTTGTAATACGTGAAACTTAATTAGGTCAATCTATTGTATAAATAGATGTGTAATCATTCATTTCATATGGATGTGAGGATGATAGTAGCCAAGGAGAACATCTATGGATCATACTAAGAGTTTCAAGATAAGAACAAAAAAAGATGAAATAGGTTATCAAGAACCAAGAATCACGGCTACTGAGCAACAGAGGTATTAATCAATCGCATTAGGTGATACATTATACTTGTAATATTTAATGGATACGCAATCAACAATTGTAGATTGCATACACTCAGGTCACTAAATATTTTTGACTACATTCTAACAAGTGTAGCAAATAGAAGAAATCTTTTCAAGAAAGGTGGATTTAACAATCCTTTGTAAATATCTTAACCGAGTGCACACTAAATAGTGTTGCTAAAGCTCTTAACAGAGTAGACCCTAACTAGTCTCTACATGATAATCCTAACAGGGTAGATCATCAGAAGTGATCAAATTGTAAGCCTTAACTGACCCCTTCCATTTTGCAGATAGTGAAGCTTTGTGGGTTTCATCCCCACCGCAGTTTTTACCTTCTAACAAGGTTTTTTTTGCGTTACCAAATATTGTGTCATGTGTCTATACATTTCATGAATGTTTCTATGAATGTTTTACGTGCTTATTGAGTTTATGAATTGATATAACATACACAAAGATAGAATAGCATACATGGATGGTAATACAATTGATTACTAAAAGGTTAAAGGTTAATTGATAAAAGTTTTGAGGGTACTGATTCACCCGTCCCCTCTCAGTACACCATTCTATTATTTCCAACAAATTTCTAGGTGAAAAATAATAAAAATAAAAGGTGTATCCGAGGGTGAAAACCTCTATGAGATGCCCAAGGATGGATAGATTGATATAGTCCCCATTACTGAGGAGAAGCCACCACTTCTGGAAAATAAAATGAAGACAATCAATATTGGCACTACAAAAATACAAAGATTAATCCACTTGGCAGAGTCATTAATGTCAAAAGAGAGAGAACAATTCATTCAATTCTCCAAAGATAAGCAAATTAACTTTTCCTTGTCATACGTTGACATGCTTGGGTTAAATCCAAAACTAGTGCTCCACCATCTACCACTAAAGCTGGGGGGAATACTTACAAACAAAACCTCCACAAGATACATCACAAGATTGCATTGTTGGTCAAACAAGAATTAAATAAACTAATAGATGCAAACTTTATAAGGCCTATTGACTATGCTGATTGGATCTCTAATCTAGTGCTAATGTCTAAGTATTGTGGGGCCATAAGAATATGCACTGACTTTAGGGATATGAATTTGGCATGTCCAAAGGATGATTTCCCCTTGTTAAATATAAACATGATTATTGACCTCACTTCTGGGTATGGTTTCTCCAAATATAATCAGATCAAAATTGTACCTAAGAATCAACACAAAACAACTTTCACTTATGCATGGGGCACCTATTGTTGGTGAGTTGTGCCCTTCTATTTAAAAAATGTCAGCGCTCCATATCAAAGAGAAATGATTACTATTTTTTCATGATATGATACACATCACAACGAAAGACACTATCAACGATATATTAGCAAAGTTACTAGAAAGGAATCTGCACCTATCTATATTAGAGTCAGTATTTTATAGAGTTTGGGAATACAAGGTTAGGTTAAAACTAAAGAAATGTGTTTTTGGAGTCACATCAGGAAATTTGTTGGGATTATCTCCTACAGAGGAATAGAGATTGACCCGAAAAGGTCCAAGCCATAATCAATATGCCTCCACCAACAAATCTAAAGAACCTTAGGAGTCTACAGGGAAGATTACAATTAGTCAAAACATTTGTCTCACAACAAGCAGACAAGTGTCATCCATTCCATTACTTACTACATAAAGACATGAAATTTGAATGGATAGAATATTGTCAAAATTCCTTCCAAATATTGAAAGGCTATCTTCTTTCAGCACCGGTCTTAATGGACACCACTCTAGATCAACCCCTCTTGGTGTACATCTCAGCTATAGAGCACTCACTAGGGGCATTATTAGCACAAAATGACTTAGAAGGAAAGGAAAGGGCCATATATTATATCAATCAAACACTTGTGGCTTATGAGCTAAACTATACTACCATTGAGAGAGCATGTTTGGCTATAATTTTTTCTTCACAAAAACTCAGACACTACATGTTGAGTCACAAGACGATCCTAATTGCTAAAGTTGACCCACTGAAATATCTATTGAGCAAAGCAACATTGACATGGAAGCTAGCCAAATGGATCATGATTCTAAGTGATTTTGACATTGATTATGTGGACAGAAAAGCAATAAAAGATCACGCTATTGTCGACCAATTGGAAGATTTACCCTTACCATTAAGTCATCCAATGTTGATAGAATTTCCAGATGAAATCATAATTCCCTAGAGGAGAAGAAACAATGGAAATTATACTTTGACGAATCTCGTACATAGAAGGGATCAAGCATAAGCATAGTCTTTATCACTCCTCAAGGAGACTCCATTCCTAGATCCTACAGGATGAGTTTTGACTACACCAACAATATAGTTGAGTATGAAGCACTGATCATAGGTCTCAAAACAATTGTCTAGTGGAAGATCCAACAACTATAGGTATACATGGATTCTTAATTGATTATCAACCAAGTTAGTGGAAGTTAGGACACCAAGGAAGAAAAATGGATTCCTTATAAAGCCATGGTGCAGGATATCAAACAACACTTTGAACATATATCATTTGAGAAAATCTCCAATATCAATAACAAGGCACTAGATGTCATGGCTACTATAAGATATTTTATGGATACACCTCCTAATGTGATGCATTGTGAGTTCATGGTTGAATGACTCATGGTCCTTGCCTTTGAAGTCCCCAAGTCTGAGGTTGTGTGTGAAATTGTTGGTCCCAATTCTCCCTGGTACCAATAAATTTATACTTACATAAATGGACAAACCATTCCCCTTGACTTGTCTGACAACCAAAATAATTCCTTGATAAAGAAAGTCTCCCATCACACTATCATTTCCAATACACTCTATAGACATAGTTTGGATGGAACACTCCTCAAATGTCTCAACTCGGAAGGAGCACAAGCAATGATATTAGAATCACATGAGTGTATTTATGGTGCCCATTCTAGTGGCTTGACCTTATCCAAGAATCTGCTAAGAATTGGGTATTATTGGCCCACAATGGAGACAAACACTTTCTTATTTTTACAGAAGTGCAAAAAATGTCAGATTCACAAGAACCTCATCCATGCGTCAGCTTAGGAGTTGAAACCACTTACATCACCATGGCCTTTTTCGCAATGGGGGTTCGATCTCGTTGGAAAGATTCATCCCTTATCCTTTTATGTTCATATGTAAATAATCACAACCAATGAGTATTTTACAAAGTGGTTTGAAGAAATCACAATGACCTACACCACTGTCAAATAGATTCCCAAGTTTCTATTAAACTATAGCATAAGCTGACATAGTGTTCTACAAACCATTATTATAAATAATGGGTCCCCCTTTAAAAATAAACAAGTGGATGAGCTTTGCCAAAGATTCCATATATACCATAGCTATTCTTCATGCTACTTTTCCTAGGGTAATGGCCAGGCTAAGGCTATGAATAAAAGCATTATAAAAATCTTTAAAAAGATAGTCAACCAAGCTGGCTGAGATTGGCACCTTCAACTCAACCTCTCTTTATGCACATATTGCACTTATTTTTGTACCCCCATAGGGTCCACTTCATACTCACTAGTCTATGATATCGAAGCTATCTTTCCAAGAGAGGTTGAGCTCCTATCGATGTGAGTAATCCCTTCAGCACATCATTTCAAATGAGGAATAATGAGTATCTCGACTACAAGAGCTAGAGTTTTTCTATGAAAAGAGACAAAATGAACTAACACATTTTCAAGCATATAAAAAATGTCTTAGGAGAAGTTACAAAAAAAAATTTATACCCTTATATTTTGAAGTTGGTGACTTTGTACTAATGGAGAACCAAAAGAACCAAATGGAAAGAGAAAAACTAGGAAAGTTTGAACCAAACTAGTTGGATCCCTACATCATTACATCATTCTATGGGTCTGGAGAATATCAGATATCCACATGAGAGGACCAGCCTCTATTAGAACCCATCAATATCTTGAATCTATGAAACTACTATTCATGACTCTCAGAGTAAACCCTTTTCAAAAATTAAACCAAAAAATCAAAAAAGAAAAAAATGTTACCTTGACAAAAACCTAGCAAACAAGCATCTTTTGGTGACACAAAATAGAAATACAAGATAAATAAATATTCTATGGTCAAAACCACTTTGATGGCATCTTGGGAGAGTACCATGGTGAAAACTGGGCAATCCAACGCCATGTGTAGAGATCATTTCTCTACCATCTACCATAACTCAAACATGGTATCACTTGTCATTTCACCCCATATTTAGTAATAAAATCTATCATGGCTTGAATTTTGTCAGTTGTCCTTGTCCTATCATATCATATTCAACACCAAGTCAGTCCACCATGGCTATTTCACAATAAATTGCCCATTATGTTCTGACTGGGGGCACCCCAATGTCATGATCCATCAAAGTCTTGAAAACATACCAAAACTGAAAAATGTATAAAAATTTAAAAATTGGAAAAATTCCTTCAAAAATTTCAAAAACATCTAGAAAAAACACCAAAAACATTTGCAAAAAGTCTTGAAAAAAAGTCTTGAAGACAAACAAAAAAATCTAAAAAACCAAGAAATTTTAATAATAAACTCCTTTGTGTATTAACCATTTTTTTTGCATTTCAAAATAGGCATTGAACGATGTCATATATCAAGTGTGAGCTTCAGCAAAACCAAGTTAAAACTGTCAAACTGGTGAACAAGTCCTCAGTCAAACTAACCAGATTGTCTTATCTATTGAAATCAAGTCAAATATCAAATTATTTTTTAAAAAATTCATTTTGTCTCAGGGAATGAAGGAAATACTCCAAACTATACAGGTCAATCTTACACGAGGTACCTCATTTTTGAAATCAGACATCATCATCATCATCATCATCATCATCATCATCATTAATGTCATTGTCTGAACTACTAAAAAAAAATATAGACACATAATCAGTATGGTTATTTTCTTGTTGATACAGGTTGGTCTTATTATGTCTTGATATTAACAAGTCATGTTCCTATGCATCTCCATGATTCCACAAGTGATTAGAAATAACACGATGGTTCATGAATTATTTTTCTTTGCATGTTGTTTGTGGAATGTTTGTTGATAAATCTTAAAAGAGATTTTTGGGTGTCTGTGATAAGAACGTTCACATCCATATATAATATCTATTTGTAGAATATATTTTAATAGATTAATTGGTTGTGTTACGCCCCACATACCTCGACTCTTAACGCTCGACCTAGATGGATATGTCCACATTCCTTGTTTGTTCAAAGTGCTTGTTAAAGTGAAAAGGGATAATTGTACCTAGATCATTCATATCTAGGTATGATGATATTCAATTTTTCTATAGTAAAAGTGACTCAATGATGAAAGAAATTTCTCAAATAAGTTGTAATTCAAAGGTGTTTAAAATAATTTAATATTTCAAACATGATTCATTCTCATTCACTCTCATCTCCTAACTATTATTACTAGGAATTCTCTTTGTAAGTCCTAACAATTTCTTGTGATAGAGTATCATGATACAAAAAGAAATATTTCATCTTGCATTCATAAAGCATGTTAGTACGCATATGTCATACAGATAGTACATGGCTTAAAAAATTCATTCATCAAATAAATGCACATAAAATATTACTCATTTAGTATAGTATGTCATCTAATCTACATCACATATAGTCGCATCATATGAAGTGCATATGCAAATACCAAAAAATTAAGTGCATAGAAGTTTAGAACATCATCATGACATCACATCATATAGTAAATGCATACATCCATCACATAGACATAACATAAAAGCATATCATGAATCATCACATCTCATAGTGTAATCATGCAAAACATATCATCATAGAAAACATGTGCATTACATGAAACATAAAGTAAATTAGATCACATAAGCATCATCTCAAGATGCCAAAACTTCATCACACACACACACACACACACACACACACACACACACACACACATCTTAAAATGTGCCATGATATAATGTCATAAGGAGAGCTCACAAGCTTGCAAAAGGTGACTATATAGAATCAATAAGTATTTCCTCCACCCTCCGATCTAGGAGGCCTACATGGTATAGAAGTCAAAATTTCTGTCCCAGTCGGTCATGCAGGTGCATCTACATCTATTTGTGATTCTCTAAGAGGTTGCACAACTGCACCACTACCTTGATATCTATGTGTCTACTAAAATCAATGATAGGTGGTATAACTAGGCATTCTCTGAGATGCTGGAACAACCCTCTCGTAGTGATCCCTCTAGTACTGCATCTTGCTGACCACCTCATACATCTTGTAAATTCTATGATGAACCCATATGTCTTGTACACTATCTATTAATGTCTGCACCTTTGTCTCTTCCATCAATTTCACATGAAGTAAACTTAGGCTATGCAGATGTTCCCGCTCATAATCATCTAGTCTATGCCTATAAGCCAATATAGTGGGACAATTATCCCAAGTAATCAAGACATCATCCCTAATCTGCAAGTCTACATGCAACCTCCTACTCAATCCCTATGCAAATAAAGGTCCATGTTAATAGATTTATTTATGCTAACATCGGTTACATATAACATATCTTATATATACATGTCCACTATATATTGCATACATATACAAATAAAGTAAATTGCATCCATTTTTTTTTGCATACATATTAAAAAACATTTGAAAAATAAAACTTCATTACATACATATATAAAATAAATGCATACATACTACCATCATTTAAATCTATCACATATCCATAAATATAAATTGAATTTTAAAAATAACATCAAAAAATTCATTTACATATATCTCCATTAAATAAATTACCTTGCATTTAGCAAAAATCTCATTACATCTAGTTTATTTGTGTCGAATCCTTGTTTCATATGCATCAAAACCCTAATTAATATGTGTTGCCTGCACAACCTATATGTATTGATCCCTCCCATTATGTGCAGCAATCATGTGACAAATTTGTGCCACCCCATACCACCGAGTGTCTCTTGATTACAAAATAAGCCCTAATTCCCCATTTTATGTTCGTC
This sequence comes from Thuja plicata, assembly GCA_018584345.1. Classification (NCBI taxonomy): domain Eukaryota; kingdom Viridiplantae; phylum Streptophyta; class Pinopsida; order Cupressales; family Cupressaceae; genus Thuja; species Thuja plicata. The sequence goes on along the minus strand of MU223453.1, from coordinate 2,426,739 downwards.
AAGAACACCCAATGAGTGTGTCACTCACACCCTTTGACTGAAATTTTCTAGCCCTGACCTACCTAGACTAGACCTAGTCTGCTAAAATGGATGAAAAATGAGGCAAAATAAATGCTAAAAGTATGAAACGCACTAGAGGCAAGGCGTCTATTGGACACTGATATGTCCTAACCCGATCATCATTGTTTACTCCATCCTCGTACTTCGTCATCACTCCTAAAAAATGCTCAAAGAATGCTCCTTCCACTCCTAGTTCTCCAAAGCCAAAAGTGCACAAATGACCTTGAAAATAACCTTAATCTCCTATTCATACCCCCAGTACCCCACCTCGATGGATGTGCACACCTTGCATTTCTAATGATCACAGTGCTTTTCACCTTCTCGAGTCCATAACTTTCGCATATGACCTCCATTTTCTGATTCATAAGTTACGTTGTGATCATGGCCATGATGTCAACTAAATGAGCCCTCCATCATATTTCTTTGCTCATTTCCTTGAGGGGGCACCATAATACCTAGTTACTAACGCTTATTCACTAGGGCATGTTAAGGCATTATTTTTATTAAAAAAAATTGAAATAGTGCCTAAAAAGCATTATATCAAAGAGGGGCAAAATGTAGGCACATAAAAATGACGTGTCTCTTTAATGTAATGACTTACTAACATTCCTCTAAAAATATTAAATAATCTTTATTATTTAATTATTTTGCATCCTATTATATCCTAAGTTCAAATTCATCATTTCTCTTCAATTTCTTATTTAAGCGATTTCAATTAATTACATAATTATTAAACATATAAATCATTAGTCATCAATTATTCTTCTATAAAGTAATTAAATAATTAACATTATTTAATTATTCTAGGAGCTATAACACTTCAATTACTTAAATAATTATGTTATTTAATTACTATTCTCTCTTTATGATTATTGCACACATGTAATAATTACATAAATCATATTCCCTCTCATAATTAAATAAATTATATTTATTTAATTAAACTAATTATTCCTCTAATAAATAAATAAGTTTAACTATTTGCTTATATTCCCCCATGTGCAAATAAATGAATTCCTTTATTTATTTAATCATATTCATTCTTCCAATTCTAACTCAGTATAAGTTTCAGTTAACTCTCTCTCTCTCTCTCTCTCTCTCTCTCTCTCTCTCTCTCTCTCTCT
>MU223453.1:2405772-2422876 GCA_018584345.1 Thuja plicata | reverse complement strand
ACGATTGATTAAATTATGATTAATAGGAAGAGGCATGTCCTTTCTTATAAATAATAATGAATAGACATGTCCCATGAAGGGACATGTCTCTCCTAGCCTCATTCCTAATATAAATGAAAGAGAGATTCTTGCATTTGGGAAACACATACAACATAGAGTGTTATTACATTTGCAGCTATCCTAAAAACTTAACAGTAGGTTATACAAGTATGAATTACCTCGATTACAACCATGAGGATGTAAAATAATCACTAAGGGTATACAAAATAGAATTCAATGTATGACATTTTCAATAAAGTTGTTTTAGGGATTCGATTATACTGTTAAGGGTTTCCAATTTCATTGGTCTTGTTCTAAATTATTGACAGGTTGGATGAATGAGAGAAAAATGCATGGCAAATCACAGAAGCGTGGACATAAATTTGATTTGGGATTGCCAACTCGACAGTCTAGGTGGCCGAGTAAAAAAAAGGCCCTAGGCCAAGCTTAGGGGCCCACAATTACTTTATAAACTCATGGCATTGCATGGTACCAATCATAGTTTTTATCTCAATATAAACTCATGGCATGACATGGTGCCATTCATATGATTTCATCTTGCCTCATCTTATTTAGTTCACTTAATAGAAATGTGAATAATGTTATTTCTACATTTTTCATACTTTTTATAAGTTTGGCTAAGTCCTTGCATTTATTGCCTAATATTTTGGCAACACTTAAATCTTCAATTAATTCAATTTAATAAAACCAGCAATTAAATCCTTGTTCTATCAAGTATTAGTCCACAACAAATAATTAAGTTCTTCATTAGTCTTTCTTAGTTTATAAGTTGATATCTATAATTAACATATTAAAAACTTATGTGATCAATACACCATATCCAATTCCACTTAACAATCAAGTAATTTAAATGCATTAAATTTTAGTGTTAACAAGTAAGAAACAAGTAACAATGCAATGGAAGTAAAGAAGTTGGCCCAACAATTCAATGACACAAAAGGATTGTGATTGAATGCAACTAAGTAGAGGGTGTATATTGAGTTATCAAGCTTGTTAGCCCCCTATTTTGAACTCATCAAATTTTAAATTTTATGTATGCATATTTTTTTTTATTGGTGAGCTTACTATATGAACTCATAAATTCTTCACGAGTAATGTAAATCTTCTTTTTAGTTTCTAAAACTCTTATCAAAATCAAGGATTGCGGTTGATTGCGTTAGCAAAACTGAGGTAGTGGATGATACTCATTTTCTCATATCATAGAAATTGACTCCAATGGCTTCAAAGTAGAAACAAATAATTAAATGATGAAATGATGAGTATTCATTATTATCAATGGTAACATGTTATTTGATCACTCATGTCAATGTTTTGAGGTAGTTCAAGGATTTGAGGATGATTGTTGACAAGCGGATTAATGTTGGTTTATTCTTGATGTGTCCCTTATAATTGTGGAAATATTATTTATTGTTATTTTTTATTGAACTGGATCCAATATGTGAGTTTTGTTTCTTAGGGATTTTCCACAAGTGTTTGTAAGAAATTTCAAATATCTATATAATGGAATGAGGTTAAATAATAAAGTTGGAAATTGGTTTTAAGCAGATCGGTGTTTTCGGTGTTCTACCCAACAAAGACAACATACCAAAAGGCAAACGTTATAGTGCATTTTATATCTTCATCGGCAAGTTAACAAAGTTATGTAAAGAGTTAAAAATGCAGACAAGAAGATGGAAAGGTTGAATTTATAAACTTGCAAACTTTCATAAGCACATGAAATCACCAAAGGATGTGTTTCACATTGATACAAAAATTAGCCAGAAGTTGATAATCCAAAAGGTGGTATTTATTATAAGGCAAAGGTGGTGGTTATTATAAACATGCATCAAGGCATGGTAGAAAGGGGTTTTTGTGAGATATTATTGGCTGGAAATGCACAAAGTTACAGACACATGCAAATATAGAAGAATAGACAATGCAGTTTGAATGGTTCTCGGGCCACTGAAATGATATGTCATCTCATGACATGCATTGATTTCAGAGCTTGTGGAAATATATTTGTAACTTCAAACAAATGTAGTTGGTGGGCGCAATGCTTAAAAAATACAACTTTTGATGGCATGAGCTTAGTGGGCCAAAGTAATAGGCCCCGTTTGGTTGAGGAATTATAATTTGACTCAAAATCTGATTATCTCAAAATAAGGTTTTGAAATTTTGATTTTGTGTATTGGGAAGATAGTTTGGACCATTTGGTCCTGGAAGATTGTTAGTAATAACTAAGAGGGGGGGGGGGGGGGGAATCAGTGGCCTTAAAATGAATCCTTAAANGGGGGGGGGGGGGGTGAATCAGTGGCCTTAAAATGAATCCTTAAATCAACCCTTTAAAACTTATAACCACTAATTATGTATCAAGTTATCTTCTGTCCTACAAGATGTATGCCTTGAAATACTTATATCAATTTACTACTTGTCGGATTTATTTGTTAAACTCTCTTCTGTATGATTACCAATAAGCAGTTAAATATTTACCGAAACACAGTAAATATGTAGAGTATATCGATCAATCCAGAAATGCATATGTGAAATGTAAAATAGTAAAGTAATAAACCATAAACACATAACACAAGGATTTTAACGTGGAAACCCTGTTAAGGGAAAAACCACTGGGATCGGTACCCCAAATTTTCACTCTTCTGAAGTGAGCTATGTTAGGAGCCAATCCTGTTAAAGGTTACAAACACACTGTTAGGTGTGACCTTATTAGAGGATTTAGAAATAGTTTATCAACTAGTATTTGACATCTAATGCTACCATCCTTGATCAAACACTCACTTGGCCTGTCAATAGGTATCGGGCATATCCAATGCTACTTTTGTGATCAAAATTTTTGATACTCCTTGGGATGTATCTCAATTGAAAAAGACTTTTAAGTCCTGCTTGCTTAAGAGGCTTATATGCTTCAATGGTTAAACTGAAACACTAATGATATGTTCATACATACAACTCAATTGTAGATTTTTAGATCCATTGTAAGTCCATTACCTCTCTGATCAATATAATCACTCATACCTTTGCTCCACAATGTTCTGCTCTATGATGCTTGTCCCACTGTTAGTCGGTGTCTGTAGAATCTAGCTCTTTCCTCAGCTTGTTGATCAGGACTGAAAGAAGAATTTTTTCTCCTTCAAATTTTCTTTAGAATCTTTCCTCTATTCTCTTGTTCACCCCACAATTTGTAATGAATTGAGTTTGTCTCTATATAGACATGATTTCCCCTTTTCTTGGCTTTCTCGATTCTTGGCGTGTTCCACAATTCTCGCCAATAGATTTAAATAAAACTCTTGATTTATCTCATTGAGATCTTCTTTCCAACTGGACAAATCAACTTTAAGTCACTTACTTATCTCTGGCTTTATTTGGATGATTAAAACAATGATAAGTATTCGTTAATTCTATCTTTAGCTTCTTGACAGCTAAGCATTTTGTCATTTTTTGAACTCTCTGTTCTATCGGTCAATACTTCAGTTAGTCATCAGTGATGACTGACTGTTCCATCGGTGTGACTTCAGTTGTCATCGGGATCTTCGTCCTTGTCTTTTCCATCAGGAAACACTGAAATTCTTTACGTTGGTTTACTCTGTGTTTTGCTCATCAGGCAACATTGTAACTCTGCTCATTGGTAATGTTGTGCATTAGCTCATCGGGTAACACTGTGACTCTACTTTTTTACTCTGACTGTCGGTGTGCACTCTGTCAGCGTATGCAGTCACTTAGTGACTATTTGACTTGTATGCATTACTGGTAGCATAGCCTTGAGTCATCGGTTCTTTGAAGTATTTGGCAGTATTTCCATGACCATACAAATTATATCAAGTTGACATCAATGACAATACAATACATTAACTGATTTAATGCCTTGCATGATCATCAACTTAACATCTTCAAACATTCAAACAATTATATGTTATCAAAGATGACTCATAAATCTATTTTCTCCATTTGATTGCCAAATTCCTATTTCTGTGTTTTGTTTTACAATTTCAAATTGGAAATGGAATTAGATTACTCATTTCTGTGTTTGGTTCTACATTTCAAAATGGAATTGGAATTTGACAAAAATAAATTATGTTTTTTAATTATTGAATAATGTTTTATTTATTTTGTCTATTTTTTATTTATATTTTATTTTATTAATTTATATTTTTATATAGTAAATCATAAACAAGATAATTTTTTTGAAATTTAAGTTTTTTTTTTCACTTATATTTTGAATAGTAAACTTAACTTTTTTTAATAATTTTATAGATTATCATAAACAAACAAATAACAAGAAAATAATAATTGCATTGCTTGATATCACATCAAAATATAAACAAGTCTTATATATATTTGCATAATGACCCAACAAAGTAGTATGATTACATTGCACAAAGAAAACATCGTAGAAATATGACATCAGCTTTATAGGTAGCCTCCATTTTTGCCATTTGATGCACTTTGGGTGGCAATAGTTGTCACGAGCGCTTTGCAAGACTTCCACTCATCATCCACAACATGTATATGTGTAGATGGTGTAGATGATGTAGACAGAGATGGGGCGTCATCGGTATACCGAAAGAAGTCACATCCGCCGCCATCCTACAATAGAAATCTAAGTTAGTATTACTATAATGATTAATATTTATTCTTTGTAAACATTAAATATAGTGCAATTAACAACCCTTTTCTTATTTATGCAAGTCCAAAATTTTTTCTCCAGATTAGTGTCTGTGTGTGACATCCTCAACACGTAGCGCACTCCATCCCCACAATCACACATAGGGACATTTATCATAGCCATCACCACTGTATCAAACAATTTTTTTTTCATTCATACTATTGAAGAAACCAAACTTAGTATTGGAGATAGATAGTAGCTTTCATATAACAACATGACTATTTTCTATCAGGACAAAATGAAAAAGTTTCATTTATGTTGATATTACAAATTTATAAAAAAAATACAATGAAACATCTATAGCATCAGATAGAAGATTGGGAAGAAAAATATCCATGAACTAAATGGTGGTATGAAAACACATTGTTAGATAAGAAAACACAGAGAAATCCACACTCTACGCCCTTATGCCCCACATTCAGTGAGCAATTGTCTCATATCCCGCTCGTTCTTCCCATTACTGTTTGTGTTGTTAGATGGCCAGTCCTACATATACAAACTAAACATGATAGAAAACTAAAACTTGTTTATTTTTAAATGGAATACATCAAGGAGTACCATAAAAAATATTGACCATTTACAAACATGAATAGTAAACAATCATCAGATAGCTCATTTTTTATCAGCATATGTGGAGTCTCGCACATTTGTGCACATTAGATTTTTAACAGATAGTTCATTGCATTCGATTGTGTACATATTTTTTGCATCAATGTTTCAGATCACACTCTGTGATCCATCATTAGGATGAAAAAGAGCAAAATTATTGAAAGAGAGAAAAATGATGGACTTTTCTTTCAATCCTTTTGCTCTCTTTCATCCTAATGAAGGATCACAAAGTGTGATAAAAAATGTTGATACAAAAATATCTACACAATCGAATCCAGAAGATATTTCAAACATTTTTTAATATCAACATATGTGTAGTCTCATAATATCATCATATGTGCAGTCTCAGAAATATCCATTTCTTTTTCTTTACCTATCATGTGGTTTTGAAAAATAAATAAAATATCAAAAGAAATTCAAGATGAAATAGAGCATTGAACAAAGTAGAAGTATTCCACTTAATTTCCCAATGCAATAATAATAATAAATGCAATGGGTATATACATATAACATGGGACATAATCATGAATAATACAGTCATCTACCAAAACAAATTTATATCACCATATGTTCTCAAGAACTAGAAATGGACAGTTTTGAAAGTAAACCTTGCATTAAATCAAGCATTCATCATGTGGTGCTCTTGGTGTATTCTAGACTTAAATATGTTAAAAGTAACAGGACAAACAAATGGAACAAGAACAATAATCTCTATTTCTATTTCATGTATGACTAACACTCCAAATCCACAATTTATCAAATTTGATAAAATGTGGATTTGGAGTGTTGATAAGACTTGGCATGCCTCAGGATTATCAGCGTATGTATCTTAATCCCAGAGGCTAAGGCTAAAGCTTATTTCCCTACTTGAACCTCCAAGACTCGTAATTCTTGTTTTGCAACCTTTCAGTTATCTATGATAAATAGATATAGAAAAGGCAAGGAAATGGAACACAAACATAGCTATTTTTGCAAACTTTAATTCCTAAAAATTTGGGTACAAATAGAGTGTATTTTGTTTCTTGATGCAGTTTTTATGTTTATCTTAAGGATGCCTGTAATATCTTTGAATTACCATAGGAAATGTTTGGTTGACATTCACAAGAGACCAAAATAAATTGTAACTTTTGCATCAAGTTCTCTCAAGTTTGACAACAAACACACCATTTCAACACCACTAGGACAACACACTGCTTAAAAATAGCAACAAGTAAAAGACAAAATATGTTGAATAACTGCCTAGAAATCGATCAAGAAATTTCTTCTCATAGATTAAAAGATATGCAAAGAATTGATTTGTTAAAATGGCTTTAAAAAATTCTAAGAAAATACAATCAGTCTAGAACCTTTGATGACATCCTCCCTGGGCACATCAAAAGTGAGAGCAATCAGTCCACAACGTAGATGATGACTGCATATTCAAGTAGATTATATGTGATATGGTACGAGTTCGAGTCTGCAAGGGTGCTGGCTAAGTAATCACAATCAATGGCTTTTCTACGTTCATTAGTGCCTACAACTACAATGGCCTATCAAAATATTTCTATGGATATTGTTAGCATGATATATAGTGAAATACTATAAAACTTCTTGAATACAATATTGTTAGATTGTAAGCATTGAAACATTTACTGCAAAGAATTGTTGCAGACTAGCCAACATAAAATGTTTGTTTACCACAAAGATATAAACAAGTGATATTTTAATACTAATTAAAAAAAATCTTTCACTTGCTTAAGATTCAATTTCAGCATGCTTCTTGTGTGTACAATCAGAATCAATAACTTTAGAAATGCTTTCAAATTTATTGAAACCATTGTACATCATAACTCGAGACATTACCAAAAAAAATCAGTAACATACCTTTAGACCAATGTCTTAACATAACCTCTTGTTGAAACATTTTGAAAGGAAACTTTAAGTATCATATGAACTATTGAAGTATAACCACAACACAGTTGTATCAGCGTATGTGAACTATGATCAAATTTGAAGTCTTCAAAGTGATAGAAAATAACTACAATCCATTAAATGTTATTGCAATCCACTCCACTCTCTCCTCCTCATTCATCAACAAGAACCCTTTGACTATTTCACGTTGAACCACAGAGGTGTCCTATACCCTCATGAAAACACCTCGACTCAATTTAGGGATGGATTTGAGAGCAGTATACGCGCTAATCAAAACATTATCGTCATCAAATTTATCCTTTTTGTGAAGGTGAACATTGTCGAGGCTATCTTTTATTTTCTTGATTGTTTCACAGATGACATCCAAGGAACCATCCATACTTGCCTTCCTCGTCTTTCCCATCCTTGATGATGATGATGTAGGAGTTCTTCTACCACTTACAGTGGATTGATTGGAATGATTAAGGTCTTCGTGCAAATCAACAACATTGTCAAGAGGTATACCAAAACTAATATCCTCTTTTTCATGCACATTGAATGCCTCTTCCATAGGGTTCCCTTCTTCAGTCTCATGGGTCATCGTAGCTGCATTACCTTCAACAATGTCATTACCCACAATTACACCCAATTCATTGAAGTATTGGAAGGGCTGCCTCTTATACACTTTGGCATTTTTGAATTCTCTTCTTTGCATGTTGGCATAAATAAATGGATTAGGTTCTTTGTCTTTCATTATTGACTTTATAAGAAAGCAATATTATTTCAATCAAAATAGTAGAAAGACCACCCTACCTTTAGAATCTCATCCCACACACTATCCTCCGCATCCATGCATTGAGTTGCCTCATTCCAAGTGGAACCACTTGTATTTCTAAACTCTTTCATCGTTCTATATCAAAGCTTCCATGTTTTCAGCTTATTTTTGAAATTGTCCTTTGTTAGATTGAGGTGCATATCCGCGTTGAACCTCCTCTCAATGGTGTTCCATGCTTCTTTTTTGAATCCCCCATCACCTTTTCTTCCAAGTTGTACTTGCTCGTGGAGAAAGTCTAGAAACTTGCATTCCATCGCTTTTGTCCACATTACCTTCTTTTAGGAAGAAGATATCTGGCTCATGTTATCGGTTTCTTCAATGCTCATCATTAGTTCTGTGTATGCCATGGTCTAGATCAACTGTTCACAATGTACATATTGTTGTTAATGGTATAAACATATTGTGGTTAATGGTATAAACATATCACATGGAACATATTTATGGACATATCATTGTATCATTGTATCTGCATACATCAGTATAATATAGCAAATAAAAAACCAACATGTCCAATACTTCCAGATACGAACAAAAGAAAAAGGAAATTATCATGTATATCAACGTATCTGCATACATTAGTTTACTCAAATAAAACACATTGACCCATAAAAGTACAACTATTCTCGGGATCATATAGTCTTCCCAGATTCTACTAGCTATATCATCTCAAAATTGTGTCCATTGGTCTCTATCATGCTACCACAACCCATATGTCTCAAGCATTGGTACATCTATCCCATCACGATCATCTTCTTCTTCGGTACCAATTTATGATGGAATGTCATCCTCTATCGTAATAAAGTTATGTTGTATGCAACATGCTAATACAATATGGGCTTGTGTCATGATAGAATAAGACATGGCATGCCTCAGGATTGGAACACACTACTTGAGAATACCAAATGTACGCTCTATTGCAATTATAAGAGAGGAGTGTCAGTGGTTGAACAACTCTTGTCGAGAGTTTATTGGATTTTCTCTTGAAAAATCCTTCAGGTGGTAGTGTGTACAATGATAAGGAGTGAGAAATCTAGGTGCATTGGGATATCCAACATCCACTAGAAAATATTTTCCTACATAAATAAAGTAGATTTTTAAAACTTGAAACATTGATTATACCCTTGAGTATATTAAACTATGATTTGGCTTGCCGGGGGGAACAACAAGTGGATCTTCTCTTGACAGAGCTGAAGCTAGAATATGACTATCCATAGTAGAAGACCCTTCCCAACCAGCAAGGTAGTACTGAAACTTATAATTGAAGGAACACACACCCATAACATTTTGTGACAAGTTGCATTTTCTATCATGATATTTACCCTGCATGCCAACATCGACGGTGACTGGTATATGGGTTCCATCGATAGCTCCAACACAATCCTATATGATATGATATAATCACCAATTGTACGGTCAACCAATAATATGATAAGGATAAAAATTCATACAAGAAATTTGTAACAACACAAGAATTACCTTGAAGATCGGATCAAAATTATCCTTCCCATTAATTTCAGCAGGAGTGTTTGGACCACATGGTATAAAGTAATTCTCATGGAGTGCTAAGATAGCCCTCAACACCTTGTGGAAGTATTGGCTAACTGTCTCTCCTGAGCGCCCAAAGTTGTGGGTAATCTTGCGGTTCCTCAAATTATGGCCAAGGGTGTGGAGGAACATCACAAGTTGTTCTTCTAACTTCAAGTTTATCATATCTGTCAAGCTTCTTTTCAGCCTTAGGATACTAGCTAGACGAAAGAAGGCTCCCCTACTCATGTGAATCTAATGATGACAATCCACATCATTGGAATGAATAACCATTCTATAAAAATAATTTCCTTATCTTATTCATTTACTGATTTGTGCATTGCCTTCTCGGGCGAACACTAGTTTGGCTACAACAAGCAAAGCAAGAAGAGTTGTGAGAAGACGAGTGTATGTGGTCTCCATAGATAAATGTAATACCCAATCATGTTTTACTTTTTAGTTTGTAATGTCGTACTCTTTTAGGCATTGGTTTCAGTTGATTGGCCGAATTCTTTTAGGCCACATTTCATGTGAGTTGTTATTGTTCCTTTTGATGATGATACTTGTTTATGATGTCATGATTTTACCTTATGCATAGATAGATGTGATGATGTTATCATGTTGATTATTATATGTCAATTTTAGATTATGATATACTTACCCCATACTTGCATGTGTATGGTTGTCTTATATGTGAATGTACTTGTTGATGTGTTGTTGTGGTAGAGGACGGAGACGTAGTTACTTGCTTCGGTGAGATCCACACATTCGACCGATCCCTATCATTGATTGTAATATTATATTATGTATGTACATGTGTGTTATTTGATGACAGGATTGCAGGTACAGGGCATTGTCTTCCCTAAATTGGCAGGAGTGAGCGTGCCCATAAATATTCATCTCAATGGTAAAGAGGGGAGGTAACATACAGATCCGAAACCCTAACCTAAGCCTAATCGTCCTAATGTTGGATGAGTTTCAGTATGACTACCTTATCCAGATTTGTCTAGGTTGATAGAATTCGAATACCCTTCCTCTTGTGTATGTGTGTGTTTTGCTTGATTATGCTTTTAGGTGATTTTCAGATTATTGAGTGATTTTCCATATTTTGTGATTTAATGGATTATAGTTGAATTAATGATTTAATTATATCCTAAAGTTTATTTTAAATAATTAATTAAATCAAAATATTTGAATATTTTGATTTAATTAAATATTTAATTGAAAACTATAGTAAATGTGCTTATATGATTAATTAAATAATTAAATATTTGGTTGCATGCATTATTGTGACATAAATATTTAATCTATTTAATTAAATATTTTATTAATTACATGTGCATAAATGTGTTGAAAAAGTAATTCAAATTCAAAATATCTCAACTTGTAATTAGGAGTCAAAGTTGAGTTGTGACAATAAAGCATATTTTAATTATTTAATTTGGATTTACTTTCAATTTTCAAGTTGAGTCTTTTTAGGGATTGACTTGGGAGTTGTCATCAACCTTTGCATGTTTAGGGGAATTGGAATCTCTTTAGGGGGAATTGGTCATTCATTCTTTGATAACAGGTTTTTGAGATTTGGAGAGCTCTTGGTGATTTTGGGATTTTTTAAGAATTGTGGATTGTTGTGGATCATTGTTTCTTTGAAGTTTTCAGGATTTTCTATTTCTTGTGTGTGTGTGCTCGGATCTACATTGTTGCCAGATCTGTGGTTGAATTGGGCTTGAGGGTTTCAAATCTACTTTCATCCTCCAAGCTACATTCTTCCGTTTCTTGCATTGGAATCAAGGTATGATTCATTTTCCATGTATGGATTTCAATTTTGTAGATTTGAGGTTTTCGGTGTTGTTTAAGTGCATGTTCATTATTTTTAGCTTCTAAATGGCTTATGGTTGTTTCTACATTTTTGGGTGTTGATAGAAACCCTAGATCTAAATTTCTTCATTTTATATGTTCTTAGCATCGTAGGGTTATGCTGTCAAAATTTCGGGAAGAAGTTCCCTCTAGATCTTGTAGAAAACAAAAAATTAAACTCTTTGTATAGTTTATACTATAGGAGAAATTAAATTTAAGATTATTTGATGCTTCATTGTTTTCAGAGTTTAGGAGGAGCTTGGATCTATTATTTTCGTGATTATTTATTCCTTGTTATGGGACAGACATGCTGTCAAAATTTTGTATTTATATCTCTTATTAAACTCCTAGAATTCAAAAAATCATTCTGCCTATAGTTCTAACTATAGTGGGAAATTAAATTTATAGTCCCTTGTAATTTCATTGTTAAAAAAATCAAATCATATGGAAAAAATAACCCCCTGTTTTAATACAGTCTGGTGTAAAATAAAAAAAAAGAAATTATTTACCCAGTCGACAAAGCCAGAGAAAAGACAAAAAAAAAAAAATATAATAAACCCCTTTTTGTTTTATTTTCGTTTTCGTATAAAAAATAAAAGAAATTTATTATAAAAAAAAACTGCATATTAAATGGTTTCGCAGTTTTTTAAAAAAAATTAAATTAAGGGAGGGGTGGTGGGACCCCATCCCCACCAACCCCATAGTTTAGCGCGCAATGTAAGCGCGTGGGAGGGAGGCAGTGGCCCCCTACCCACTGTCCCATAGGGGACTGCGCAGTCTGCGCAGGGGGGTGGGTACCCTGCGGGCCCCCCCACTGTCCTTAAAGGACAGTGCTGTTAGCGTTGGGGGTTGGGAACCTGTGTGGGTTCCCCCCCCAATTCCATGTTTTAATTTATGTTTTTTTAAAAAGAAACTTAGTTAATTAATTTGTTTTTTTTAGTTTTAATTTATTATTAAATTTTATTAAATTTTAATTTAGTTAATTGTAATATATTTAATTTATATATTTAGAGTTAAGTTAATTATAATTGTGTTTTATTATTAATTGGTTAATGTAATTAATTTATTGTGTTACATGTGGAATATGATTTTAGTAATTAATTATTGATTTAGATTAATATAAGTATAATATTAGTTTAAAATTAATATAATAATTATTAACTATAGCCGATATTTTAATATGATCTTCTAAAAATATAACTGATTAATCAAAAGTGATTATTGTTATTCTGATCTACTAATGCATAAAGGGAATTTGTTTTATGCACGTGGAGGGTTTTAATTAGATGAAATTGTTATTCTGATCTACTAATGCATAAAGGGAATTTGTTTTATGCACGTGGAGGGTTTTAATTAGATGAAAATGTTATTCACTTATGTTCATTTTTCAATCCTTCATGACGTTTTGGTTTCTATGCACCTTATGGATCTCTTGTGCTTGTATATGTTGTTATTTGGGACATTAGACGACCTAGGATGTATACAGAGGTTGGGGGGATGTAATTATATTTCTGTTACTTTATGGCATGTGTGTTCTATGCTATTGCCCTAAACTGACCATGATGACCCTTTCGATTATGTTATCTACTAGTGTACCTATGTGACTGTTCCTGTTATATGGGATATTGATTTGGGGTACACTAGGGTTGTGACCTATGCTAGATCTATTAGGATCTCTGAGCCTGGGGTAGGTTACCTAGATGTGTAGTAGGCGGTGGCTTGTAATAAGTTCTGTATCTGTAAGTGACTACTAGATTGCTTATTGTGGAGTTTCTTAATAAGTGATAACTAAAGACATATTTGGAGATATTAAAATGGATTAATAAGATGTGTCCTCACCCATGCTTGAGTGCTAGTATAGGCTAAGGTGGTGTTGAGAAGATGTTAGTTACCTTGCGAGGTACCTGACATAGTTAGTGGCCTTGTCAGTATGAGAGGACATTGGCTCCGTGTATGGTCACTTAGGTGCCGAAATCCATTGTGATTATCAGGGCTAAACTTAAGGGTTAGACGTACATGATGACACCTTCCTTTACACATGCTAGATTTCCTACGTTGTCAGTTGCCTCTGGATTAGTGAGTCTTACTTTTTGTGATGATTAGTACACCAGATTAGAGAGCTATCGGGATCCCTTGCTTAGTGGTTATTCCTTCTTGGTTTTGGATATCCGATTGGGATATGTTGTTATCTCCTTAGCACGGTGGGGTGGACCTTTGTGGTTCCACATGGACGGGTGGTAGTGATTCTTTATCCATTGAGATTCAATGTCCTTGTACCAGGTGCTTGATGGTTCTTGCAGATGAGCTCTTTATGTTCCTTCATCATTTATTATAAAATTTCATTATTGTAAATCTTGTATTAGTGTATCACATGTGATACCTAATCTGGAAATTGTAATATTAAGTAGATTAGAGTGATTACCACATACCCTGTGACATGTGTAGTGGATGTATGTTATGGTGGTTTCATGGTTATCCATGAGGTTTGTAACTATGGTTATGTAAGTTGTAAATTTGTTATGCTTAATCAAATGGAATCTTTTGTTATATTGTTAGTTGTGTTTTGCTTTAAGTAATTCAACGTCATGGGACCCTTGAGTCGTGTAATCTATGTGAGTGTAAGACATGTGTATAAATGGTAATTGCTTCTGCATGAATGTATGTTTCTTTATGTTAACTTAAAAAAAAAATTATTCAGCACACATAGTGACATGTCCTAGGTTAATCTCTCTTGGGTTCCCTAGCGGGGCGTTACAATACACGTCCTAGAATGACAATATTCTCAATAGGATCCATAATTTTTCTGAAATGTGGACAAACACAATGATTTCAGTGAGGAGATATCCACTATCAAGCACATAGATAGAGCACACATTAGTTACTGAAACCACATATGTATGTACCTCATGAATTTGTTAGGCTCGTTACATTAAGAAGTCAATCAGTTTACAAACACCTAGAGCGTATATTAGTTATTGAAATACAACAAGGAGTACCAATTGGTAATGATCACAAGCCCATCATTAACTATTCATGATTCTATCCCATGTGATATGTATATACCCGATCCATTGGTTTAGATTGATGACTGTACTATTCATGATTGTATTGTTAGTGATAATTTCGAGTAACCTTACCCAAGCCGACAATTGGAATCACAATTTGAATGTTCATCTACAGGGGTTGTAATGCCTGCTCTGCCCAAATCAGTGTTGATGATTATAAAGAAAGGTATTTTAGTCATCAAATTTTCAGCCTATCTTTGTAATCATCAACACTTATTTTGGGCACAACAACCTTTAGAACCCCCGTAGATAAACATTCCAATGGAATAATAAAAACTTCATAAAATCTAGGTAGGTTATTAACTGGTTTGTTACAGAATGCTCTTTTGCAAAACATTTGCAGGACATATGTAAAGTTGTCTTTGGTTCGGTTGCCTGGTGTGTTGGGGAAACATTTCAAGTTTCAGTGCTCACAAAACATAATATACAAGTTTTGTATTCTAGGGAAACACCCCTATAAATATGAAGTTCTCTTTCAATGCTTCTAATTTTTTCCATAAATGGAAGTTAATGTGGCGCTTTCACAAACTTTTTTTTTTACACATGTAATGTTAGCAATGTTAATGGAGGTTGAAGAGATTTAACTAAAGGATTAACTGTTTTAAAGATTTCATTTGGACTCAGGTCAAAAGGGTATTGTGCTCCAAGAGTGTTGTTGGTGGTCCTCCCACATACTCCGCGGTGGATAGATATTTATGGTGGGGTATGCAGCCTTAAATTTCATCAACTTGTCCCATCATGATTGTCTCCTTTGTACATCTCTGACTGAGTTTGGTATTTTTTGAACTGCACTTAAAGCTTATAATAGTCAAGACTGTGCTTAAATTGAACTCTAAATGATATCTCTGTAGCTGCTCCCATCATCTTTATGACTGTCCTCAACATGCTAAACACCATCATGCCATTACAAGACTTTGTTGTGGTTGTACTCAACTCAATTTTTTTATCTTTAAATTTGTAAAGTTCATGATTTCATCCTTATTAGATGTCCATTCATCTAAAACATGCTCTTCACTCATGATGTGCTTTGTTAACCTTTAAACTGATAGGGTTTTGGAGACATTTTATACTCCATTTTCTATGATGAATGTGTGTAGGTTCATCTACTCTTTTAATAACCATCATCTTTTCCACATTTGGAATGATTGCCTTCAATTCATGATGAAATTGTTTCATGAATCTTTCCACATCGTTCCATTATTGGAACTAGTGCAAGCTTGTTGCATAACATAATACATGTTCTTTCTTTAACACTTAAACTTGATTTGGTTTGTGACCTCATAATCTCCTATATTCACATCATATACACTATCATGTTTCTCCTCTCACTGTGATTTTGATAGCCTTTTGTTGTTGTCCTCTTCCTTTTATAGGTCTTCTCTATGGATTTTCTGCCGACCGTTACTCTTAACACTTGTATTTTGTCATGACCAATATATCATTGGACTATGATTCCTTTATTTGTGAAGCTCTCTAAAATTCTACCTATTGATAATATACTAAGTAACACTTACTTGTTTATTGTTCTTAGACTCTCAGGGAATCATATAATAAGAGAATGAATGTTTGGAAATATTACATTTATACTATATATGTCATCTATAACATATTTTGAAATTAGAGGAAAAAATAATATTTACATGTAGTTTTTGGGTGGGAACTAGACCCCCTGATTTTCAGCATTTTTCAAATCGGGTTTAAAAATTAAAAATATATATCAATTGTTGTTCAAAAAAATTATTAAAAATAATAGACATAAAATTCATCCATTTTTGCACATTTCATTAGTTTACATCATCTTCAAATTCTAAACACAAATGCCACTTTTATGTCATTGAAGTAGAACAGTTTTGATGTTGTTAACCTTTTCTTTTATAATAGTGTGAAAAAAAATTAATCCAATCCATAGATCAATATACCTCTTGGAGAAAAAAGTGAGTGGATCTCGATAAAAATTACAATGAACACACCAAATACTTAAAAAATAGGTATACTAATGGAAAAAAAAATGTAACTTGTCAATGTAACAAAGGAAAAAAAAACCAAAATGGTTTCTATAGTGGGAAAACTAAAATCGAGGGCAAAGAGTGAGAGAAAAGCTCCCTCATATATCATCACACACTAAGCGGAATTTGTGCATGTTGGAATTGCCATGCCTGGAATTGAATCTATTATGGAATTCTTCTATTCTCAAAATGAATTCTAGAATATGGGCTTGTCCTGTTTGGTTCACCTGGAAGATGACTGAGAAGATGCAGATTCTGCGTTTGGTTCCATAAAACAGGAATTGGAATTGGAATTGGAAATTTGTTTTTGCACACACACACACACACACACACACACACGTGTGTGTGTATACACACGCACGTATGTATATACACACACGTGTGTACACACACATGTATATACGCACACACATATATACACACACATGTGTATATATACACATACACATGTGTGTATACACACACACATATATACACATACACACACATGCGTGTATACACACATATGTGTATATACATACACACATATATGTATATATACATGCATGTATATATATACACATGTAGATATACACATACACATGTATATATACACACATAC
>MU223453.1:2389369-2404369 GCA_018584345.1 Thuja plicata | reverse complement strand
TTTGCTTTCAACTCATTTTTACACATCCTTTTTTACTTTTACAACCTGATGATGGATTACGGAGTGTGATCCTAAACGTTGATGCTTAAAAATATACACCATCAAAACCCAGAAATCAAAGCTCAAAATACTACATTACGTGTCAAATAATTCACCCGTTTCAAATATCACATGGTTTGTACTAACTGTGCTTTATTTGGAGACGTACATTTCATTATCCTGTTTTTAGAAAACCTGGATTTTCCTCCTTCACAGTTTTACATATATATAGAAAGACAAAAGCCACCATAACCTGGGGACGAGGGTGAAGGTGCAGTGAAGCGAAGCAGAAGAAAGAAAAAGAGGAGAATGGCGAACAGAGTGGATCTGGATGGAAGGGCAATCGATGCCATGACAATCTGCATGATCGGAGGCGGAGGTTTCATCGGGTCTCATCTGTGCGAGAAGCTGATGCACGATACCCATCACACGGTGCTGGCCGTTGATGTTTACAGCGACAAGATTGAACATCTACTAGAGGCGGGACATCCCTGGTCTAACCGCATTCAATTTCACCGAGTAAATATCAAGCACGATCCCCGCCTCGAAGGCCTCATCAAAATGGCTGATCTGGTACTTTCATTTGCTTGCCTGCTACTTTCCTTTCTATCACGCATCATCGTACATCTATGCATGCTGCTTTCCTTATCATCATTTATTTATGCATGCTGCCGACCTTTCTCTCAAGCTCTACTTAATTGCCAGGTAGGTTATATGTGTATATGGAAGCACAAATGTATGGATGAATTTGGGGATCTTTCAGAATTTGAAAAAAAAATATTTCTGAGTACAGCTGGAAAGATGCATTCAAGAGAATCTGGGCGCATAAGAAGACCTTGAGAGTAGTCACTTTTGTTGCGAAAGTACTAACTTCTCCCTTTATTATGATGTTATCAACAGATTTAGTCCCATATGGGTATTTTCAGATATACTCCCGCTGCTCCTAACTAGCCTTGGTTGTTCCTATCTATACTCGAATGCTGTAGCTTGCTTTCTAGGTTTTACTGGAGATCACATTATCAAATTTAAGCTCCCGGAGATTACAATTAGCAACTCTTGTAAGGCGTAATTTAAACTGCACTTTTAGGCTCTATAGGAGATCACTATTCCAATTTCAAATTTCTAATAGAGATCTCTCGTGGAAGCAGAAGCATAGACCTGGAAACAAATTAGTTGCCAATAAATAATGAAGAAAATAAAACAGAAGAATTGAATAACAGACAAGACACAAATATGCATGGTAAACCCATGACAATATAACAAGAAAACATCTTTGGGACAAGGTATCAATATTCTTACTGTTCCGCAAAAATAATTACAATCTTCACCAAACCAAAAGTCAGACTCCACCTCAACTTCTCTACCAGGATTGGTTTTGTAAACATGTTTGCATAGTTTTTTTGTTGTATGTACTTTTTCAAGAGTTACTCTACTTCCATCAATGGCATTTCTTACAAAACGGTATTTAATTACAATATGCTTGGTCCTACCATGATAAGCTAGATTTTCAACCAAATGAATTGTACTTCGACTATCACAAAATACAATCACTTTGTCTTGCACTTTTTCAAACTCAACCAAAAGATCCTTTAACCAAATTGCCTCTTCACATGCATGCGATATAACCATATACTCTGTCTCAGTTGTGGATAAAGCAGCTATTTTTTGAAGCTTTGACATCCAACAAACAAATCCTCCTACAAGAGTAAAGACACAACTTGAAGTAAATATTCTTTTGTCCAAACCATTTGCAAAATTTGAAACAACATAACCACACATTGAATCATTGCAACCATTATTGATGATACAATTATTACTTGTGCCTCTAAGATACCAAAGCACCCATCATAGTTGAAAACTCGTACTCGACAACTTTTGCCAAGGGCCAAAAGAAATAAAAATCGGCGATTACATGACAATTTCTTGGCAAAAAATTTGACAACTTAAAAAAGTGCTTAAATTTAAATTCTGCATTTTTTTTAGCAAAATTTAATCAGGAGATGCATGTAATGAGTCAGTAAATGAGTAAACAAAAGAAACATGCCGAGTCTAGATATATTTAAATGCAAATTGCGTACAAAATGACATCCTCATGTGGAATACTGATAGCTGGTAGCTTGATAGTTTGAAGCAAAATTAAAATAGCAAATTGTCTTTGTAAAACTATAAGTAAATACAACATCAAGACAATTTTACATCTTCTTCCCAGCTTTAGTAAAAACTAGGGGAGAGGTAGAGGGTCTAGTCCTAGGAGTCCATTGTGGTAGTGTTTCCTCGCTCAACAAGACTAGTTGTGGCTCAACCTCCATCCTGGAAAAAATGGTGTTAAATCTTGTTCATTAGACTTTAAAGCAATTTGGAGTACTTAGGAAATGCCATTATTGAGTTCCACTGTTCCATTGCCTGTCGGGGACAAGGAGATGGGGGAACATCGAGGATAGGGGGAACTTAGAAAAGTGGGTATAAAAAACATCAACTTAATTTGACGTGATTCCCTCATCAATTTCTTTTTTTGTTTTTAAATTTGAAAGTGGGGGTCTGGGGCGGCAACCCCCAGTGGGGTCAAGGAGCAACGCCCCTTACGGTGTCCCAAGGCAGCGCCCAAGGCGCACTCCCTGTTGTGATATAGGGTGGGGTTGAGGGGCTGCGCCCTTACTGCCAAGCACATTTTCCCTCTTGCGTGGCCTTTGGATTCTTCATTTTTGAAACATTATTCTCCTAAAATTGATGTGTTTGAACTCCCTTAAAAATCTTCTTCAAATCCACTCCAAATCGACCTAAATCCTTGCAAATCACCTTGCAATACTTTGGAAGGTTTTTTTTGGCTTGGACAGCAAAATACAATTCAGAAAATGCAAAATGAGCTTTTGTTTTGACGTCAAAACCTGATATGCTGCCGCGCACGATAAACAAACAACTTATCGCCAATAAAACGACGTTTAGTTTGCAAAAAATACTGATTTTTGTTGAACTTATTGGCGATAAGTTCTGGCGAGTACATGTGGTGTTTACTCGTCGGACAAAACTTATCATGATATGCTTAAAAATTGCCGATTTATCGGTGATTATTGCATCTATGGCAGCCATTTCATTTTTAGTCAATGCTCCTACACCAAATGAGGAAGACAAATGAAATGTTTTTCTATTTCAGCTACCCATTTTTTTGGATTATCTTCAAGAGCAACTCTATCATTTTAGAAAATTGTAATATTTAAATCAACTTATAATTGTGTATGTAGCAATTACATGTCTATATTGCTTTTAAAGTAATGAAATTATCCTGTAATAACTTAGAAAATTGTGTGAAATATGTGTATTTGTTTTTTATGAATGTTGTATCCAACCGTATCCATATTGGGGGTCTTAAAAATGGCCGTATCCGTATCCGATACCGTACCCGTATTTGTATCCGTATACGTATCCATGCAACTTTGGAAATAAACATATATTGGAAATGCAGATCAAATCAATAGATTACTTTAATCAGATTTAAGATGTCTCAATCATAGAAGTGATAAGATAGGCTGACTTGATGAAGTGTCCTTGTGACCCCTTACACTAGGCCCTAGAGCGGATATACCATCCCCCTTGGCCTCATATGGCCTGTGCCATCTATATGAGGTGGCATACCCAGTGTAGTGTCCTATCACCATTTCCCTCAGTCTTGTCACACGTCTATTCTTACCTCTAATGATTGAGCATCTCTATGCATTTATTCACCATGGTAGAGGTCATGAGGAACATTAACAACAGGGTGCCTAAATAGTCCCTCCTTCCTAAGCCTAAAGGTAGTCCCTTTGTCCACCTTTGGTCCCATGGAACTTCTTACTCATATACCATGAGGTGGTGTGCTTAGAAGGTGATCTCATCACCGTTTTCCCCAGTTTGTGATACCCTCATTTCCCCTTTCAGGGCTGATTACAGCAGTCAGAAAGTACATATAGTATTTCACAAAATAAATCCTATGATAAAATATTCCCAAATCATCAATATAATATATTAAAACAGAGTTATGCAGATTATCTGTACACGTCTGTCCATGCATTTATATATGAATAATCACATAATATCATAATTCTGAACCGCATATATAATTCAATAAAGACAATTATAAATGGATTTTCAAAGTAATATATGTGCCACCCAATATTCATACCTGAATCGCAGTTCTGGTATTTTATAATCCGCTCTTATCTTTTTATGTTTTGTCCTCTCTTATCTTTTTATGTCTTGTCCTCTCTTTTCGATGATTTCCACTAATTGAATTTCTACCTTGTATAGCCATTGTGGGAGGAAAGTGAGTCACAACCCTTACCTCTTCCCAAGAGAGCTGTCTTCACCAAACAATCCATTGCCTCCTCAAGACTAATAACGTGCCTCTTCGCTAGTATTGTGGCTGTTGCTTAATGATTGGTTAAGGACTAAAGATTGACGATTGTAGAGTCTCTTGGTTCAGAGCAAAGGAAAGAATATTATGGAAAATGAATTCCATTATCAGGCTCATGATTATAGAAAATTGTGAAGTCTTATTATTAATAAGACAATTTCCATACTACGGTTTTGCTGTTCATCTGATGTCAGATTGACAGCATGACAGATCTGATTGGTTTGATGATTGTATGATTAATATAGACTGACTGAATTGATGGAAGAGCTGATTTCTGGTATATTTGCCTGATTCCCAGTTGCTGTTTGATGGATGATTGAGTAATTTGTTTGATTTGATGATTTGATATATTAATGAGTGATAATTGAGTGAGTGCTGATTTGATGTATTGGTGGATGATGATAGATAAGTGATCCTTGAGTACTTTGAATGATTTCTCCTTTATACATTATTGGTAAACGGTCACCACCTTTCACAAGAATTGAGTCACCACTTTCCAATGTTGCCTTTGAGAATAATATCTCCCATGGATGCCCTTCTGAAATGAAGTTCTCTTTTAAATCTCCTTTGAGTGTAGGGAGTCACACCCTTGCATTTGTTAATGCATTTATGAAAGGGTCACACCCTTTGGTTATGAAAAGATACATTTTTTTTACAACTGCTGCTCCTTTCACTTCTTATGTAATCTTCACCTATCTCTCACTTCCCAAATCTGTCTTTAGTGCTTTTCAAATCTGCACATATCCCATTTTAGATCTGCATATCTTCTTCTTCTTGATCTGCATATCTTATTTTCTTCTTTCCTTCTCAATTCTTATTTCAGATCCCTCCTGATGCTCTGAATCTGCTCTAGGTCTTCTCTACTCCCTTTTCTCCATTTCATTTGATGATCCTTCTCCTTTATATCTTTTGTGAGGAAGGGTCACACCTCTTCACCATGTCTGCCCTTTTCAATGGTCACACCCTTTCACAACCACCACCACCTTTTGAAAGAGTCACAACCCTTCATCTTTTTATAGAGTCGATCCTTATTTTCTTCCCTTTCCTATCTTCTTCCCTTAATCCTTCCTTAATTCTTATGCTCCCTCTTTCTTCCTCCTCCATTTCCTTCTCAAATGAAGGTTTCTTCTCTCCCTTTTATACCTCATGTTTGAGGCAGGCAACTTTTCCATTCATGCCTTTTGACCATTTGTTTGACCAAGCTGAATTTTAATTATTTTTTTAATTTAATTCTTTTATATTTTTAATTTAATTGTTATTGTTTATTATTTAATCCTATTTCAAGAAGGGGACATGACAATCTCTGCTAACGATGATTTCATGGGTAAAAGTATCGCACAATCTATATCCCTTAACTCCATCACCTGGCCAACAAAAGTATATTTTTCAGATTTGGGGTCCAATTTAGAATACTGACCCTTTGAAATAAGAGCATATGCATCACAACCAAAAAATTTCAAATTTGAATAATTAGAAGAATGACCTCTGCCCATCCCTCTTTAGGAATCTTACAATCTAGTGTAGTTGATGGTGATTGATTTACTAGATAGCATGCTATATTAACTGCTTTTGCCCACAACTCTTGCGCCAACTTGGCAATCATGGCAATGCTCCTCACTCTCTTTGGAAGAGTTCTATTCATGCATTCATCAACATTATTTTGCCGAGGAGTGTAAATTGTGGTTTTGTACCTTTCGATCCCAACTCCCTTACAATAATTTTCAAATTCCAAAGATGTGAAACTGTTTGGAATTTGAAAATTATTGTAAAGAAGTTGGGATCGAAAGGTACAAAACCACAATTTACACTCGGTAAAATAATGTTGCCGAATGCATGAATAGAACTCTTCCAGAGAGAGTGAGGAGCATTGTCAAGATTGCCAAGTTGGAGCAAGAGTTGTGGGCAAAAGCAGTCAATATAGCATGCTGTCTAATAAATCAATCACCATCAACTACACTAGATTGTAATATTCCTAAAGAGGGATGGGCAGGTCATTCTTCTAATTATTCAAATTTGAATTGTTTTGGTTGGGATGCATATGCTCTTATTTCAAAGGGTTAGTATTCTAAATTGGACCCCAAATCCAAGAATTACAAACAAACAAGCTCTCTGTACAATGAAAAAGTAATAAGCATAGCATTTGAGGACTTGGAAAGAGAGAATGTTATTGGTGCAGCTGATCCCATTGGCATTGACACTGTTTGTGAATCAACTAATGGCTTTGATGAAGAAGAAGATGAAGATGAAAATGAAAATTTAGATAATCCGTTAGATGATTGAAACTTAGTATAAAGTTCCAATTGTTGAAAGTCAAAACAATGATACTTGAACTCAATATTATTGTTTTAATATTTTGATGTTTATATGATAATATGATTACAAGTTTATAGTGTTTTTGTTATTTTTATGATACTATGTGATCACATTCAAATCTTAACTCATGCTTCTAGGCTGCATATATATATATATATGTTTTTGTACTAACAAACCCAAACCCCATTTCAAAGTTTTGCCGTACCAGCAAACCGGTTCTTCGAACCCAAACTCTACCCGACAACTTAGTTTAATTGTTATCATCATCCAACAAGATCTATTATCTTAAAGAAGTTATCAATTTCCATACAGAGCATTTTCAAGATAGAGTTTATATATGAAAAACAACGTGGACCTCAAATATGAAAGAAAAAAGGTCATTGGAAAAATAAGATAAAATGTTGACTGGGGAAAGCTACTTGTTCAAAGTTATGTTCGAGCAGTAATGCTAGGAACAATTGATCTCTCTCCTTTATAAGCATTCACAAGCATATATAATGTCCCCAACTCAAGCTGTGAGGCTTAACTGTGCATTGGCTGTCCTTTCCTTGGATTACCCAAGAGGAAGAGGACTTAGAACATTATTGGGTAAACATTATTTGGCTTGTTTTCTATTATATTCTTGAGTTGTGGACACATCTTTTAATGCAACTTCAGTGATTTTAAGTTGTGGGCATGTCTTTTTAATTTTTATGCATCTTAAGTGACTCTTAGCCTAAAGACTTAATATTTCCCCCTTTTTGAGTTTAATGACTTAAGAGACACATTCTTTAAGTGATTTCTATTAAACATGTACAAAAAGGGCGAGGGGGCTTTGGAATTTAGGGAGCATATCAGCTCATTTTTTGAGGGTTTTATTTGGAGTCATTATATAACATATTAGGGTTTTTTTGGAGCTCATAATGTGACCAATTTTTTCTCTATTGCTGCTACAATATTTGACTTGAGGTTTGTAACCCTTGAGTATCCTTGGTAAGAGACATATAACCCCCCCCCCCCCCCCCCCGCCCATAGTTAGAAGGGTGTATTTTAGTGGAATGGCTTTGGTCTGTGATGCCCTAGCACATCATTTTCAAAGCTGCATTTCCTTATCAGGTTTGGAGGCCATTTTGGACATGTGATTCAGAGTTATCAAAATTAGGTCTGGACAACCTACAACAATTAGTCTGCATGTTTCTGAGCATCATTGAAGCTAACATCAGAAAGGACAAATGGGACATCATTGTGAGACCTACTGTTGGTTTTCTGAGGATTTTGGCAAGGGTGGCTATGGTTTTGAAGACACTTTTGAGGCATAGATATAAATTCTGCTGGTAATATTCATCTCAGAAAAATAAGGAAAAAAATAATATAAGTTATTTCTGAAATTTTTTGGGCAGATTTAGAATGTTTTCTCTACATTTTCATACTCAGAAATATTCTGAACTTTCTATAAATTAGCGGAAAAAATCAGATAAATATTTGGATTCTTGATCTGAGTTTGTTGAAGAGTTTTTTATTTGCAAATAAAATTTCAGAATTTTCTGTTGTATATTTTTATAGAGATTGTTGTTTTTCCTTTATGTTATTTGGGGATATTACAGTGGTATTAGAGCTGCAAGTCTTGGCAGTCTTTTTGTGTTGGTTGTATCATGTATGCATGGAAAGGGTGGTCATAACCTTGCGAAAAAGAAGGAAATAATTGATAGAACTGATCAATCACCACCATCTAGTGAAGATGAGGCAAAATAGATGTTCGTATAAATGCTAAAACAATTACAAAACACCGATCTTTATTGAGTCAGTTGGCTCATAACACATCAAATGGAAGAGATATGGTGCATGTGGAGAACAATGAGGATGCTAATATTTTGGCTTAGTATTAAGCTTTGGAGACAAATTTTCAGTCAGCTCTTTCAGAGATTATTTGGAGATCACCAAATGCACAAAGCCAAAATCAAATGATTTGACTTAAGGGAAGTAGGATTACGGGCTACAAAAAAGGTTGGGCTGTCTATCTTTGCTGAGCTTTGATGGATCATCCAAAGGTACAACTATTACTTGGATCCAGAAGTTGGATACTTACCTCGCCCTGAATCAGATGAATCATGAAGGAGATCAAGGCCATCAAGTTTGCTACCCTTCACCTTGTAGAAACCACACAGGTGGTGGTATCACAGTTTAGTGACACAAGGTCATGGTGCAATAGTTTTTTATGATTAGTTTTGCACTACTTTGATAGAGCAGTTTGACCACAAGGAGTCAAAGGTGCACTCCAGAGAATTGGCTCAATTGAGATAGGTTGGGACATTTGATACATACATTTCAGAGTTTGAGTAATTGTCAATAATGGTTTCAGATGTGATCAAAAGGAGGTTGACTTCTTGGTTCATAGAGGTTTGTCCAAACCTCTTAAAGGTTGGGTTAAAGCTTTGGTCCACCATCTTTGCAGGATGTTATTAAGCGTGCAAGGAACATGGAGCTATCCACACCACAAACTAGATTTCCTAGCAAGTTTCGGCAAAGACCCTTACTACATTGGAAGGACATGAAATAGAGTTACTAGACCGACAGTGAGATTTTTAGGCTAGTTGGTGGTGCACCTAGTGATTTGAGGGACGAATTGAGATAGACATAAGTGCAGAAGTGGGGGCAAGACCCATTGGATTGAGGTCTTTAGGGAGCCTAGTGACGATGCACTAGATGAGATACAAGTTCTTGATGAGCAACATGAGCAAATAGATGTAGAGATAGGTATAGATGAGCATCACAATGATTTGACATTGATGGATGGTGTGATTGCTACCATCACTACCACTCATTATAATATCTTCATATTAAGCGTCATTAGGCAGGGACAAGAAGTCACTGTTCTGATTAATAATGGGACTACCCACAACCATTGGTTCATCCTATGTGAAGAAGCATGACTTACAAGTTGAGGAGCATATGATGATTTCTGAGTATGGACAACGAGTGGCACGATGTTGCATTGTGTTAATCGTGTTCCACAATTGAGTATGACTTTGGGCAATTGCACTTTTATTGACGACTTTACGTGGTTGACATCAATGAGACCAATGCTGTGTTGGTTGTTTAGTGGTTGCATTCTATAAGACATGTCATGGACTTTAAGACTATGTTGTTGAGCTTTACACCAGATGGTCGAAGGGTAGTATTACAAAGCTCATCTTCAAATGCTCCTAGAGTCATATTAGCTAGGAGGATGGAGAGAGTTTTTCAACATTTAGAGAGTTGGTAGTGTAGTGTTCATTTTATATAGGTTTATTGATTCAAGACAACGTGGATATCGTGTTGACATACAGGGCTTGTTGGACAAGCGTAATGTGGTGTTTTCAGATCTACTGCCAAATCATTGTTTTGAGCATGTTATTGAGCTTGTGGATAGTAAGACAATTGTTAGGATAGTAAGACAATTGTTATGGATACCTTTCACCATTCTAGACGATTCAAGGATGAGATCGAGAAGACTATTCAAGAGTTGTTGGATGTAAGACAAACATGGCCTAGCTCTAGTCCCTTCACTTCATTTGTTGTCTAGATGAAGAAGGATGGTACATGAGGATGTGCGTTGATTATCGTGCACTAAATGATAAGACCATAAAAAGAAATTATCCTATTCTGCGCATTGGTGAGTTGATGGTTGAGCTATCTGGAGTGATCTATTTCTCCAACCAAGATCTTCGTTCTGGATACCAATAGATTTGGGTTTGGGAGTAGGATGTGCATAAGATAGCTTTCAAGTGGGTTATCAAATGCTCCAACTACTTTTCATGAACCATGTGTTTAACAAGCAGTTGCGGAAATTTGTGCTAGTTTTCTTTGACATCTTGGTACATAGTAGGACATGGGAGGAATGAATACAACACCTTGATGAGATATTAAGTATCTTAGCAGCAGCTAACTTCCTTTTTGTGAAAGCCTTGAAGTGTGAGTTTAGCATGATTGAGCTATTATATTTGGGATATGCCATCGGTAAAGGTGGTGTGAAGGCACATAGGGAGAAAATTCAAGCTATACATGAATGGCCACCACCAAAAGATATGTCCCATTTGAGGGGCTTCATTGGTTTATACCAGAGTAATGAGAATCGCCTCTGAATCACGTGAATCGCGATTCGATTCACCGCTCCCGATTTTTTTGGAGCCGGTGAATCAGTTTGGCGGTTTTTTGGCATGAATCGCTTGAATCGCCGATTCAGGGGATTCATCCAAAAATCGCCTGAATCGCCATGTATGAACCGGCATGAATCGGCTGTCAAGTCAAAAAATTTAAAAAATACTTGTTTGTCAAAAAAATTAAAAAATACTTGTTTTTTTTTATCTTTTTTTTTGTGTCTTTCATCTTACATACATTTATGATTTGATGTCTTATGGAGCTGAAAAATAACTCTCGATGCCTTATAAAATAATTAAAGTCGGTTGAGCTTTCGGGGAGCGCACAAGGGGCGCTGCCCCTAGACCCTGCAAGGGGCGCTGCCCCTTGACCCCGTCTTGGGGGCTTGGCCCCCAAACCCCCATTTAATAATTTGGGGTGGAAACTGCGCCGATAAAAGTGGGGAAAAATTAACCTTCGAGTCTTATTAGGCTCCATATAGAAGATGATGATGAAGAAGAAGAATATCAATAAATTATTAATTCATTAGTTGAACTTAAAACAATGATACTTGAACTGATGTAATGATTTAATTTTAATGTTTTGATTATTAAATCTTTGACGTTGAACTTGCACTTGAGGTATATGATGGTATGATCATGATTCATGATGCTATGATTACAAGTGCTTTTGTTGTTTAAATGTTTTTATGATACTATGTGACATACCAATCTTAAGTTCTTAACTCATGCTTCTAGGCTGCATAAATATGTAACGCATGTGATGGATTTATCATTTATGTTCCTTGTTTATGTATGTTAGCTTCTATTTGATGATGTTATAGTGTGTTTAAGTTATATTCAATAAAGGGTGCATGAAATAAGTTTTAAATTGTAAAAATCTCTAAATTTTAAAGGTTTTTTAAATTTGCCGATTCATGGGCGATTCGATTCCGATTCATGGGCGATTCGCGATTCGATTTGGCCTTGCCGATTCCGAGACGATTCCGATTCTCGTTTCTTTGGTTTATACACATACCATAGAAGGTTTGTGAAGGGATTTTCTTTATTAACCGCTCCTTTGACATATTTGACCAAGAAGGATGCCTTTGTTTCGACGAATGAGATTTTAAGATTCATGGACCATCTTATGAAGGTAATGAGTACTTGTCTTGTTTTGGCTTTATTGTACTTCTTTAAACCTTTTGTGCTTAAGTGTGATGCATCCAATATTGATATTGGGGCTTTTTTGATGCAAGACAAACATCCTTTTGCTTATGAGAGCCGAAGATTGAATGAGGCTGAAAAGAGGTTCTCTACATATGACAAGGAAATGTTGGCAATCATGCATGCACTTAAAAATCCACCAATTTCTTGTGGGCAGCATGTTTATAGTGAGGACTGATCATAATAGCCTCAAGTATTTCATGGAGCAAAAGGAATTAAATGAAAGACAACAACGTTTGAGTAAGCTTAAAGGATATGACTTTGATATTGAATTTGTCAAAGGGAAAAAATAATGTTGTTGATGCATTATCAAGAAAGCCTTCATTTTGCTCACTTTCAGAAATTTCAGCTTCTTGGAAGGATCTTCTACTAGTAGAATCGTCAAAAAAGCAGCATGCTTGTGAGATTCTAGATGGTAAAAGCAGAAATATCGGTAATACAAAGGAAATTAGGCTTGGTGAGCTAGTGCAAAGTGGTGCTGGTGCTGGAAGGAACTTTGAATGAAATGCAGGTTCCTAACAATGTGTTGAACTGATAATGCTTGGACATGTGGAGTATGTGGGTATATGTGCTATAATGTATTTACTATTTTTAGATGATATTGACAACTCAACTTTCCCAGTGTCTAAATATATTTATCTTTGTTTTGGTAATTGTTTAAGTTGTAACGTCATTATTCGCATATGAAGAATAAACAACCATTGCTATAGGGTGATATTGTACAACTTTATTTCATTTACAGTTGGTCGTAAGCTCTCATGGAAAGCTGCTCCTCTTGCTGGTAATGTTTCCAATAGTATGGTTTCTGAAACTATTTAGTAGATTTGGAGATTAGGTGTAGCTGTTTTTAGTTTGTATTTATCTATGCTTCTGATATTTAAATAATAAACCACATTAACTTAGTATACTTGAGGTTTTCACAGTCTATTAGATTGGAAGCAAGTGCTTTTGCTAAAATTGTCTTTGTTTTGTTTACATAAATCCAAGACCCATCATCAGAGTGATAGCAAAACATCTTCTGTGTTGCATTTACTTGTCAGATATTGAACAATATTTTATGAATAGCAAATCTCTCATCATCTCAAATCTTCTTACTTCTTTTGGGTGTGCTAGGAAGGTGGGGACTGTGTTTCTATCCGTCTTTGTGAGAAGAATGCTGGCTTTCCAAGGTTGTCTGATTTTAAAAAAATTAACCATGTTCACTTATATAATTATATTTTTTATTTTGACCCCCACAATCCTTTGTTTACCCAAACTACTGGTTAGGCGAATATTCTAAATGGACACGTTACTATTTAATTTTTGTGTTTTGTTAAAACTCAGATTACAAATTCAAAATGTTGAGACTGACATGTTCAATATTGTTTTGTCATTTTTGCAGACAATCAATCTAGCTGCTATATGCACACCAGCAGATTATAATACACGACCTCTTGATACAATTTACAGTAATTTCATTGATGCTCTCCCTGTGGTAAGTGTTTTTGTTTGTTACAAGGAACTGGTATTGAAATAATTTCTTTTCACTGAAGTAGAATCTCTATTTGCTAGTAAGATAAGATAGTAATGTGGGTAGTAAGTATGACACTTAGGAGCTACATATACATTTCTTACCATCATATATGTGTTGAACGATGAGATGATAATTGAAAGATCAAAATTATAGAAGTAGAAGGTGAACTTTGAGGTTCTCGCATAATGCAAGACATGTTGGTCTATAAGATCTGCATATTTCAGATTTTGTACTCCTGAGTTCAGGACTAAGTTTGGGAGTGCTCCAAGCCTTACAAATCCACCTGGACAAAGGGATCGATCATTTATCTGAAATCTTGATCTTGTTGGTTATTTAGGTTAAGTACTGCTCAGAGAACAACAAACGCCTGATTCACTTTTCTACCTGTGAAGTTTATGGAAAGACAATTGGGAGCTTTCTTCCGAAAGATCATCCCCTGCGACAGGTATGCTGAGGAGTCATTCTCCACAATTTCTGTAGCTGAATTGTTCTGTTTCTTACATGTAATTATATTTTTCTGTGGAATTTCCATTGACAAAAACTTTGATGTGTGCCAGGACCCTGAATTTTATGTACTTAAAGAAGATGAATCTCCTTGTATATTTGGTCCAATTGAGAAACAGCGATGGTCATATGCATGTGCAAAGCAGCTGATTGAGAGGCTTATTTATGGTAAGAAGAATATTAATGGCTGTTTGAAATTTAATGCAGATAACACATTGGAATGTTCTTCTGATATTTAATTTGAAATTTTCCAGCTGAGGGGGCTGAGAATGGCCTTGAATTTACTATTGTGAGACCCTTCAACTGGATTGGGCCAAGGATGGATTTTATTCCTGGAATTGATGGACCTAGTGAGGGTGTACCAAGGGTTCTTGCCTGTTTTAGCAATGTAAGTTTCACTATACCCTGGTCTCCTCCTTTATTATAACTATGATAAAGGCTAACTTTTTTGGCTGGTCGAGTAACGATGAGGAAATGGGAGGCTTCAAGACATTCATATTAAAATGTCTTTGGCTAAATGATTATGGATCAAGCGTTTCACATGATGGCTCTGATCAGTAACTATCAATCTCAGGGTTTATTGCGGGGTGAGCCATTGAAACTTGTAGATGGAGGACAGTCCCAGCGTACATTTGTTTATATAAAGGATGCCATTGAGGCTGTTCTCCGGATGATTGTAAGTCACTTTGTTTTTTCAAAGGTAGACTACATATCTATGCTTTAAGTTGTTCATGTTCTTTCATCATCTAGTTTATTGACTTTGACAGGAAAACCCCTCGAGGGCAACTGGCCACATTTTCAATGTAGGCAACCCCAATAATGAAGTGACTGTGAGGCAGTTGGCTGAGTTGATGACTGAGGTTTGTGTTACTTAAAGTGAAATGTTTTGTTGAAATTGTTTCATTTGAAGACATAATCTTAGA